>JAOTRC010000013.1:14658725-14683164 GCA_027497675.1 Cyprinella lutrensis
GGTAGAAGAGAGAGGGGATGTCTGTTTGTTCTCTGATTTCCACCCATGTACAGCACAGCTTCATAGCAGTACAACAGCGCAACTCATGAGAGAGTAACTCTTCAGAGACTTCTAAGACAATTCTGCAACTGTTTCGGGTCAAGCTGAAATGAAATGCATCCCCTCTGATAACACAAGTGTTCCTCACAAAACAAAAAGGAATCGTTTTAAAGATTGATTTTTGGGGGGTTAACAAACTCTTTTAGAAATTATTTATGACATACAAGAAGAGTTGTTTTCACTCACGTACTACTATAAATCCCTGTCTGGAGCTTCCAGAAGATAATGTAGTGATGCTTTGTTCTTCTCATACCAACAATCTTTGCTGTAATTGGTAAAACGTAATTGGGACCTGAACATAAGATAACTTGGTATGCCCCTTTAAGGCTTTGAAACCATGTATCCACATGAGAAGGACATTTAAAATGATCAGTGCAGACACACACACACTGATGATAGATTGAGAATAGGAATAGACTGCTGTGAGCTCCCTTATAAATGAAGTCAAAGGTTTATTTGAGCTAATACAGCAAAATCCCTGGAGAAATAAGATACCGGGAGAGAGATGAAAGGAAAATCTGAATCGGGGCAATAATAACATGAACAATGCCACTTTTTCTTGGCTTAAACTATTCCGATAAAATGCATTGCTAGGTTGAACTGCCATGGTTTATACTAAGTTTTATAATCTCAAGCATACAAGTTTGGTACTTATTTGCATTTATATGCTTGAATTCTATGATATTTAGTCTAAACAAATGAAAAATAAAACATTACTAAAGTGAATGCATGTACTTTGCATGTGACGTCACAAGTATTGGCTGGCGGGCAAAAACGTCATT
The DNA here is from genome assembly GCA_027497675.1 of Cyprinella lutrensis. NCBI lineage: Eukaryota > Metazoa > Chordata > Actinopteri > Cypriniformes > Leuciscidae > Cyprinella > Cyprinella lutrensis. The sequence goes on from JAOTRC010000013.1 coordinate 14,659,607, forward strand.
CCCTAACAACGAAACCCAGTAAACTAATCAAGGATCGTGTTTTGAGGTGTAAACGACATGCCAGATAGTTGTGCGATTGGATGCACTAATGTCAATCGTGTAATCTTAACATAAATGTGCTTACACGTTCGCCAATAGGTGGCGAGAACGCGTTCATCTGTACGTGATTTGATTTGATATTACATGAGAAGATGAATAGGCTACATGGAGAATGAATGACATGTTGCTGTACTGCGTCTACTTATTACTTACTTAGTTACTTTGCATGCTTGCTTTTGTACACTAATTACTATACTACATTACAGCCTAACAGATTGCTAACAGGATTGTTGACAAGATTGTAATCCATGGTAGTCACGTGACTGCAAAGTATGAATTCACCCCAAGGAAAGTAAAGTCCCAGACAGAAGGGAGGAGACTGAGAATACTAATTCCTCACAGTGAGAAAACAAATACAATTGGGTTGTAAAACAGACAGAAGTTGCAGCATCTGTTTGTATATGTTAAACAGCTATATACAGTTTTGCTGTTTGTTTTATTAGGTTTTCATCTCACTTTGTTTGCAAGCCTGCACAACATTTGTTTGGATTAAAGAAGTTGTCTGTATAAATTAATAGCTAATATATTAGTCAATAATATTGTATATGGTAACTAGCAAATGGGTCTCATCCCTCTGTAGAAGAAACTTGTTTTGTCATCTCAAGCAAGTAATTCACTCACTTCAGTACATTTAAAGATGCTATGAGATGCACTATACAAAAGAACAAAATGTATCTCCTTCCAGCATTACTCAACTGCGCTTTTAGTTTAAAATAAGCCTTGGAAAGTGGTGTCAAATTGCCAGGAGTTTAGCACTCAAAAAAAAAAAAACACACACACACACACCCCACGCACAAACTTGATAGGTTGTTCAAAAGATATCCTCAGCATCCAAGCAATTAGTGCTCATTGTTTCCATAGCAACCCAAAAGACCAGTGGGAAGGAGTCAAAACTTGGACCTTAATTGCGATTTTCCCCTTCCTCCCCTGTACATTCCTATGCATTATGGATTAAATCTTGCTCAGTTTTACAAGGAGTGATTTGCAAGTTGCCAAAAGCTTCCAATTGAGTTGTTCAAGGGAAACCATGATTAGCCATTTTAGATGTATTTGATTTAAAAGGACGTAAACCATAATAGTCCAGGTGTAAGACTGAGCTTTATAACAGTGGCTTGCATCTATGGATGCTATTTAGGGACCATATTTCCACAAGGTCAATCACATAATTGAGATTTAATCATCATTGCCTACACTAAGTCACTCACAGCTAACTCGTTAATTATTAGTTAATTAACTGGCATTAAATGTAATTATGTGTACTGAAAAAAAGTATGTAATGCTTAAGGCAAGACGTACAATTACACAAGTACAACTGTGCGTCTAAAACCTTAAATTACAATTCTGGTCTTTGTTAATTCATGGATCAAATCTTAGCAAGTCAATGATGCATATTTTAATCATCCATTCAAATGAGTCATTATAGAAACATCTGTTATCCTGTTAATAGCATTGCATTTAAAACACACAAAGACAGGAATAGCATAATAGTTAACTCACCAAATGGTCAGAATCAGTGAAGCAGATGCAAGCTTCATCAGGCCAGATCCGGAGGGTAGTTTATGAACCTCTTCATCCATAGCTGGAAAAAAAATTGCATATGAATGCAGGGAAATTGTGGCGATGCTGTTTGCATGATTGTGTTTGATTGCCATTTTTGATAAGGGTCCAGAGTACGATCCAAATTTCTATAATAATAGCACCTAAAGCCTGGAAGCACACACACACACACACAAAACCCACTTGGTTTATCAACCTTGGAGCGGCACACACACACACAGAAAAACACATTAACCTGTTTTCATTATCTGCAGACACACAAACACACATCACCATTATATCCCTGTCAGTCCGATGGGAGGTGAAATTTGATATGATGGAGGTTAAGCATTGAGTTAAGGCCGGGTCACTCTTGCACTTTTCAGATTCCTAAGACTGTCTGACTGGGTCAAGTCTGTGGCCATCACCAAGGAAACATACCCTCTGAGGATCTTCCTATAGAGATTTTGTTCAGCTTTAGTGTTCACCATGGTTCTGTTAATGAATTCAGAATGTAAAACCCATGAAATAAGAATCCACAAGCCCCCAGGTAATAGCTCAAAAATACTTTTTGAGCGCAAAAACAAACAAAAATCACTTTTTTTAACTATTCACTTCCTTCTCTGTGGGACTCTAGTCAGTTAACATAGTGTGATATCGTAGAGCTACGGCTCACTATTGGCCGACGCTGGTCATGTGTGTGATGCGTGACGTACAACAACAGAAGCTTACGCTGTTACACTAGTGAATTCACTTAAATTTTTCTACATACTGTACGAAAAAAGGGTGATATCAATCAAAGAGGAGAAATAAAAAGTCAAGAATAAAGAATGAAAATGTATGCAATTAGCTGAAAGAAATATAGAGGGGAGAGAGAGAGAGAGAGAGAGAGAGAACAGGCCATTAAACTGACTTGCGAAGGATACATAATTACTAAAACCACTGTGTGTCTTTTGTGTGCGTGGAAAAGTGTAGGCGGATGCGTGCGAGTGCATATGTTAATTAACACACTTTAATCACTTAATCAAACAGGAAAATTAAAGTCCCAATTTGCAAATAATTGCATCTACTGCAGCATATCAGCAATGACGTTTTAAGTGATGATTCTCATGACAGTAGCAGAAGCCACAACAAATGAACCATGTGCACCCACTGATGTGGCTGCTAAAATAAATGTCACTCAAAGCACAGTGTATTTTCATGGCTTTTAATAATATAACATCATCAGAAAATATCATCTGAATATGACCAATGACTCAGTATCAAGTAAATGACAGCAACCACTCGTTAAAACCAAGGTATGCAAAAGAGCTGGAATTTGAAGCAGATTGGTTACAGAAGCATATCACCGAGACGCATTCGATTGTTCAAAGCCGACGCAAAGGGTAAGTTTTGCTAACGTTTGCATGTGTAAGTTATGCTAACGTTAGCATAGCTACCAGTATTATGAACTAAAATGTGCATGCTTTATGTGTTTCAGATCCGTTTCGCTTTGCAAAGTCGCTGCGGCAGACCACCTGTTTGGGCTTTCGAGTGTTGGGATGTTATTGTTCCTGGTTTCACAAACGCACAGTGGGATCAGAACTTTAGAACCACGGCGTATTCTTCCTAGCCATGATAATAGTAGTAACTATCTCTGGCCAAACTATTTAAAAATAGTGGGGTTATTCAGGACACTCCATCTGGTGAGTATCAATGACGTGGAATGATGTTGTAGTGAATAGTGACGATTGTCTCTGACCAATCAGCAGATGGCATTGTTTTCACGTCACATTTTAATATTGCCTCAGCTCGCTCAGAACCTCGTCGAAGGTGATATAAAAAAAGTACCCGAAAGCAGGTAGAGGTACAACTTTTACACAGTGGAAAACCAAACAAAGGCGAGCAGAGTCGTGCTGGTGCGCAATTATTCAGACCTATATGGCGAGTTCGAACAAAAGGTCTGAATCACTCTTTCACTTCATGTTGAAATTCCTGAGCCGTGAATGTCAGAGGCAAAGAGAGAAGCCAGGAATTATCTAGCCGCCCACTAAAATCAATTAACCCGAGTCCCCTCATAATGCCCTGGTGCAATTCCCATCATTCTCAGATTAATGCTTGCCCATCAATTAAAGACACATCACTTATCGTGGGCTGCACATGAACGTCAGAGTAGTACAGCATTTTAAGGAGAACTGTTGCATTGCTGCAGATAAAAGGTGTTCAATCTGCTTTCTGAATAACAGTTGGATGCTCTTTCTTATAAATGTCACCAGGCCCCCCTGGGGCATCAGGACTTGAATATATGTGTTTGTGACCTTCAGCATGAAAATGATCGAGACAGTTCTTCAGATAAGAATCTGCTGTGTCAAATGTTGGAAATATTAAAACCATTCAGACAGTAATTGTTTGTCAGGGTCTGTAAAAGAAAATAGATGTACATTGGATAAAGAGTCTGCTAACTGACAAAAACCAGAGGACAGATATAGACAAGACAATTTCTGTGTTTAAATAAAACATAATCTATGGTTCAATACAGCAAAAAAATCAAATAAAATTTAATAGCTTGAATCATGGTTGCTCCAATTTTCCTGCAGAGTTTAGTTCCAACTGATTAAACTCACTTGAACCAATTAACTAAGTTTTTGGGTTCAATTTTTTCCCCCGCAGCACGGTTCGAACTGAACTCTGCAGGAAGAAGTAGGAATGATGAGTAAACCTTAATTAAATTATTATGACTCAGAACAACAGACTGACTCTTGTAGTTTGCAAGGTCACCAATGACAAGGTGAAAAATATCTTTAAGTTATTAAGGGCAAAACACAATGTCCTTTTCTTTATTTTCCTTTGTCCAACGTTTCTTTAAACGCTTCCATTTGGCCTTGGAAACATACCAGCCAACCCCCTTTTGTGTATGACTCATGGTACTATTACTCAGAATTGAAAACATAAGAGTAAATTGAATAATGGTCAATTAGACAAAAAAAAAAAAATGAAAACGAACAGCAGATGGGCCTTTTTTAATAAATGCTCTCTTTGGTGTTCAGAGATGTGTGTTGACCGAAAAAGCAATCATCAGGTTTAGTCAGTGGGTTAGTCAGTTGCTGTTAAAAGTTTAAAGCAGTGAGAAATTGAGAGGAATAGAACGAAAGGTGAGGAAGGGGGAGGTGAGGTACGGGCAGTTGCTAAGGTAACACAATACTTAAAACAGACAGCAATCCTTTTATAGTTTTATTTTTCTTTAATATATGACTTAGCTTTTTTAAGGAACAGTTACTTTTGGTTAGTTGTTTTATTTTTGATGTGACTAATTAATTTGCTTAATATGCTTATTATTAATTGTATTAAAATAAACAAGAAGTATTACTAGATCTATAAAATCTTTATCACTATACCATACTAAATTGCAGGTTTACATATTCAGGTTATTTCAGGTTATGAATGATATAAAGTTTCAATGGACTTCTTTGTAAACAAATGCTTAATTACATTGATTAGTTCATTAATAAGTGCAGTCTCTTATTTCCAGAGAGGTTCATTTTGATTTTGCAAAGCCTCTCAGAAAATGAGAATGGAACAGGTTAATTAAACTGATACTCTGGGCTTGAACTCAGAAATGAAGTCGTACCTCAGATCATCCACAGCAGACTGCACATTTGCTCAAACTCAGATGAAGGTTAGTTATTGAGTCCTCAATTCTTTCTTTAGCCTGCTGTCTCACACTCCTTTAAAAATGTAAAAAAGTTCTAGTCCAGATTGGATAAATTTACATAGTCTGTGAAGTGGAGCACTTCAGTCTTCACTTCATATTCTTAGCCATAGACACTTATTTGGTATCGGTTGGGTTTTATCCCATACCAGTACCAAGTCTGTATATTTTTTTAACGGTTCCGGTGCTTAAACGATTTTTGAAACAGTCCTTAAGAAAACAAAACCACACTCATCTTATAATAGCTTTTTTATAAGTAGTATTCTCAAGTATAAATACATATTAATACGTGTTCTCAAGTATTAAATACATATTACTAAAAGATGATGTTCTCAGAAGTGTATCAGATTTGATAAAGCCTTACTGTGTAATTTTAAATTGTTGTCTGATTTATCTTATGGACGATATGACAAGAACTGTCCGCAACAGTCTAATGCCAAGAAGTTAAAATATGTTGTCATGCTCTCAGATGGAGTCAGCCTGAAGAGGGATTTGGGGTTATGGAAGAGATTAAATTCCAAGAAGACGGGGAAGAATGACTAATAGTTTATCACAGGCTACATGTGTAGGCAGACATGATAATGCCCAAGCATCATTACAAGTGTGTATGCAAGCATTGGAAATATATTCTAGACTGTCTCTATCTATATATATATATATATATATCCGTGCGTGTATGTGGGCGTTTGTTGAGTGAGCAGTGCGGTCTTTTGTGCCCGCCGTGTCTTTAAAAAGATTACGCTCACCTATCCACCCACCCCCCTTTTTTTGGTTTAAAGTTTTATTTACTTGTAATGTTAGTTAGCTAAGAAACCTATTCCTTAATTGGGCATCAAAACTAGTGCAAATGCTCTAGAATCACTCATTGGGCACCACAAAGTGAAGATGGTGCACCGATATTGCATGAACACTGCATGTCTACCATAGAAATGTTTTCTTTAAAAGTCAATGCAATTTAAGAAGATGAAGTAGAAGAACAAGGACAAGAAGAAAAGAATGCAAATGGGTTGAAGCCTGTAGTTGGCTTGAAAAGGAGCCGCTGCAGTATCAGAATTAATACTTCAGAGACCCCAAAATTAGTGGCAAAAACTTTGGTAATTATTAGTACACTTTATAAAAGCACCGAGGACAACATCAGACAGCGAGCCCTGAATAGTTTTTTCTTGTCTCCAATAACAAAGTATTATATTGTATCTGTTTTGCTCATTTCCTAGGCCTACTTGAAGCTTAATTTTATAAAACACTGCGCTAAAAAAGGTTGTTGTTTTTTTCCAAACAAACAAAGTTTTATTATCCTAACATTCGTAGGCAAAGGTTAGCTTTGACAGTGGAAATACAATTTTTCGGAGACAGCCAAGGAATTGTATTCCCTTGGCAGTTGTACATTGTGTTGCGTGACAATGACAAATATTTCTCATACAGATGTTAATTTCTTATGTCTCTGTCTTCTTTCTCAAAGCAATTCCCCATTAATGAGATTGGGTACTGTAGACCATATGGATGTGCAAAACATCCGGAAGATGTCATTTAAAAACCACAAGTGGTGTGAAAACAGGAAAATGTACCAAATGTTTTACCAGCCTGGATTATTCCGTAAAATAATTAATTACTCAGCAACCGCTCTGTGAATAACAAATCAATTAAAAATCTGTACATCTGTTGACATCATAGTAAGAATGTTTATATCTGTTGACGTCATGTTGTAGCAGCTGGGCCAATCAGACGTACAATTATTCATTATATTCTGGGATTGACATCCCGCCAACCCCCGAAATAAACTAAGATCTGAAATAAGTACAATCTAGTGTTGTCAAAAATATTTCGATACTGAAATATCTGAAACTCTTCCAAAGAATACAGAAGATACCAGCTATGCATTCTCTCTCTCTCTAACCTCTCCGACAGCGAGTTGACACAGAAACCCTTTACTCACTCATTTAATTTGCTCCGGATGAATATTGTTGGCATTACAGGGTTTGAATTTTCACGAGGGATTGCACATATTGGCCATAATTTAAATCATTCCCGCACATTTTGTGCTCACAAAATCAATATTTAATAAATTAGAAAACAAATCTTTAAAATAAACATACTTATACTTTACAATACTATAAAAGTATTTCTCAACAAAAGTTGAGAAATTTCAACTTTATGCAAATGAGAAGCGATTTTCGTGAGCGACAACCAGAAGGAAAGAAGACTTTCAGGGGAGCTCACGTCACAGTCTCATGCGCAGGCAAGAAAGAAGTGTTTGAGGACAATTTTACTGTTTTATATGATTTGCCTGTAACCACATGGATATAATAAAATGATACATGGAAAAGAAACTGTCGACAGTCTCAGAGGGTTTAATTCATACATTTATAGTTTGAGTGTTGTAATTTTATGATGCAAGTTTAGCACTGCTGCAGTTCCTTTCAGTTTCATACAGTTTCCCCTGCATTATGTTGATATTTGGGAGAAGAAAATGTATTATGTCAAATTTGAATGACGTTTTAATAATTTATGACATTATGAGTGAGTTTAATTCGTTGATTGATCAATCGTTAGTCTAGTAAATCCACCTCTACCAACAGCATACAGTTTCTTTTGAGATATGGCCAGACGTGCAGTCTACCAATAACATTAGAGTGACAGCACCACAAACGCCCAAAAGCGACTTCACAGTACAGAGACTAGCGACATACAGTGACATCGCTGGCGGTGTGAACAGGGTTTTAGGCTGCACAGCTGCATGAATAATGAATTACATTATCCTATGAAATCTCTAAACAGAAATATTCACAATTTATGCAGAGAGATTTCAATCATTGACTTCAACTTCTCCAGTTACTTGGAGTGGAGCACATTTGAATAATTCATTATAATATAATTCATCTCTGGAAAGAAATTCAGACTAAAATAAAAGTTTTTATTAAATTGTCATGACATCCCAGGGCTGGCCTTAAAAGAAACAAATGCAAATCTACACTGGCAGAGATTCAGTCTCATGAAACTGTCAACACAGGTAATTTAATAAGAGTATTTCATCTGACATGTAGCAAATATATCTGTGTGGTGGTATCAGAGCTCAAATTTAGAGATCTTAATATATCTGGGGTTTTTAAATAAGTGCAAACCGCTAACGTACAAATAAATAAGTAAATACTGTTATAATACTAATTTTTTTATGCTACAAGGCAATATGCCACATGTTTACAATATAGAGCATTTTATGCAAGCAGTCTTTAGCAACGAACCATAAAATATTCTACAGTATGAATAATAGGCCTAGATCTTGGCCAGTGAACATACACAGGGAATGCACCTGTCTGAAATGCTTGTTAATGTCTCTTTTCCAACACCTAAAGTCAACAGGTTCAGCATTTTATCCATTAATTTATTTGCATGCTTCTTACACCTACATTTTTACATCTTTACATTAATCATTATTTTACGATGCCATGCAGCCTTTAAGTTGGCAACAGTCTTGAGAATAGGTGTCCTTTAGTAAATTGAACAGGATTGAAGAACATTATGAAGTCAAAAACTGCTTTTGAACCAATCAAACTCATCTGCGGCAGTCTTCTCTCCCCCACAGCGGCCAATGAATCAAATTCATACTCATTATTGTCTGAATGGATCACAAAATCATCCATCTGAGGATGCCCTGCAGCCCAAAGCACTCTCTATCAAGCCTAAATTACCAATGTGGGCAGGGTGAAAGTGGTGTGTGTGTGTTCACTGCATTCTAGCACAAGAAAATCAGGCTAGAGGTGAAAATTGAAAACTTCACAAACTTTTTCAAATATAAACGCTAGTAAATGTAAATATTTATTTTTTAACATTCTAAAATTCAATTTTTAAAATTCTATTTTATTTTGTCTAAATAAAATAATCTAACTAAATGCACATACCACAACATTATAATGTACAATGTAAACAAGTATAATTTAATTTTGAGATTAGCATTTAGAGATGAAAAATTATGCTGTGGTTGGATTTTTCATTGTCAATTGTGTTTGGAATTGTATAAAATTTCAAACACTTAGACTTTCCCACACTCTACTGGTTTGACTAAGGCATTGTCTTCGTTTCTTGGATTGGATTCTTTGATTGGGAAGGGGTGCATTTTATTTATTGCACTACAGTGTTCCACTGGTCAAACCATGCTACTCCAGGCCCTTAAAATAGTATTTATGAGATTAAAGGGATACTTTATGATTTAGTATTCTTTGCATGATTGTGTTTATGGGATGCAATATAACATGTATTCATGGTTTTAAAAAGTCTTTTTTTCATCAATTTAACCTTTGTTGTAACTTAAGGAACTTTCTCCTCCTTTCTCCGGTTGACATCCGGTTGATTATATGAAACCACTCCCTCAGAAATATAGGCAATGGACTCAGATTGGTTAGTTTGGGCCGGTGTGTTGTGATGAGTAGTATTATGATAATAATATGCAAAGAGTTCTGTCTTATTATGGGTTTATCTGAGGATTGTTTAAATTAAAAACTGTTATTTTTTGAAGCCTAATCATTTTTTAGGGTAATTTTTATCCAGAAATCAATGGCTTATTGATCATTATGTTATCAATCATGTAGTTGTTGTTGCTAGTTTGAGTTGAAAAATACATGTTATCACTAATCTGTGTGTGCATTTTGCTTTAGAACCAAGGAAGTTGACATGAAACCATTTATTATATCACAATTGCAATATTGATCTCAATAATCGCAGTGACATTTTTCACAAATCGTGCAGCCCTAAAGCACATATACACACATATAATCTAAAAACTGCTCACAGCAGCAAGGATGGTGTCAGGATGTTTGCTAACAATAAATCTAAACCTCTGCAAAGCAATTTCAAACTTCTTTTTACCACCAAGCCAAAAAAAAACTTTGCCGTGAATATATCAGGGCCTTAACCCATTTGAACATTCAGCTGCAGAGCTGAAATCCACAACAATCAAAACCACTGAATGCTGTCAGGATCCACCAACAAACCATCAAAGATGCAAAGAGCATATGTTCTGATCTGCAATACAATACCCCAAAACAGCCAATCAAATCTCCACTTTTATCTACATTCTTTTGGTCAGAGAGATATAAGCCCAGACCTGAAATCCATCTCCCTGAAACAATATGGTTTTCCCTCTGAGAGATTACAGCTAAAGACAAACAATGGATGAGTCATGCACACACACTTGTCTCTCCATCCACCCACAGAAATAAGGAACATCTGTATTTCTCAGAGGACTCTAGGAAGAGCAGGTGAAAAGGAGGCAGACATAGTGAGAAATGTGTTTGAGAAAATGGAGCAGAGAGCCATGAATAATGTGTGTGGAGGGGTGTGTGCCTGCAATGTCATACTCCATCAGAGTGTGGCCAGCTCATCGTGAGTCAAATCTCAGAGAGGTATATTAATATGTCATTCAAAGAAAGGTTTAATATTATGCTTCACCAAAACAGCCTCGTGTTCTCGTTCAGATGTGCATAGAGATTGTCATCTCTCAGCAACAAATTGAGGATGTTGTGTGCTATTTTGATCAGAAAAATCTCTCCTACAATAACAAGAGGCTGTCAAAAACATCTCTGTGCACTTCTGATGTGTGAACACCGCTGATGTGTATCTTCGGAAGTCCTAATTTCCTCTGCATACAAAAACCAAAAGGAGAAAAGGACGCAACATAAGAATTGCCTGACATTTTTAGGTCAACTGACTTAACATTAAAAGGCTCTGCCTAGCGATAGTGAATTTAGGGTGCTGAGCAGCATTATTGCAGAAGAGCATATAGGCTAAGCTTACAATGTTTTTGACAATGTAAAATTTCAAGACTTCTTTCTGTGTCCATTTATTTACGCACTCTGGGATCTGACGTGCAAAGCAAACTACTGTTTAGCACATTATCTGTGTGTCAGTTGAAATGCTTGCTAAACCCTCCGCCCGCCACATCGGCACACTAACCATTTAGTCCATTTAGAGTCAATAATAGCCAAATGATTGTATCCAGCCAGTCTCTTTTGTCTTTCATGCAAATTTGTGGGTTATCAATGCTCAATAGTGGTCAGATTGTGGAGAACACTACTGCTCAAAATAATATCACTAAATATATTGGACAATCTGACCTGGGTCAAGGGTCAAGAGGACTGCTGCTTTAAAGCCCTGCTTTCCTCCACAGCTCATAATACACAATGATCCAGTGAAAGCTTATTAAAACTCAGCGTGATCAAAGACTGCTTACTTTTTCGATTTTTTTTGCACTTCCACCTAAACATTAAAATAAACTTCAGCCTACACAATAAAAATAAAATCCATTTCCAAAGAAAAATTAATTTTCACACTAAGAATTATAAAATGTTACATGATAGATGTCAAGCTAGTTCTTTGATTAATGGTTGCAATCTGTATTTGTCCAAAGAATTATTGTACACTGGCATACAAATGGGTTTATCTATAATGGTGGGGATTTTCTATTGACATCTATTGTTTTTATTCTTTTTATTCCACAGGAATTCAGCTTTTGCTATTCTTGTGATGACATTTGGTCCCTTCAACATAAACAAACTGACCCATACATACAGTCTCTGGACCTGTTTGATTTATATCTGCTATCAATGTTTCTTGGTGTTACTTACTAACTGGATTGGGGCCACAAGGTTTCATGATATTTTTAATTGGTCTTTTCTGCCCCCTAGTGGTGAAAATGGTTGGAATTAAAACTGTAGGCTAAATTCTACCATAAAGAAGCTCATCCTGCTTTTGCCAAGCAAGAAACATTCTTAAGTCAACATAATTTGTTGATCCTGGAACAACATTCCTGTCTAAAAATTCAAGTTCTGGCATAAGGCACCATGAGATCCTTAATTTTAAAGGATAGTTAGTTCATAGACAGACAATTGGTTCACCTAAAGATGAAAAATTCTGTCATAACTCAAGTTGTTTTAAACTTGTAGGAATTTTGTTCTTTTGCTAAAGACAAAAGATGATATTTTGGAAAATGTCTGTAAATGCCTGTTAACTTCCAGGTGTATTTTTTTCCATACTCTGGAAGTCAATGGGCACCATCAACTGTTTGGTTAACCATGTTATTCAAAATAATTTGTGTTCAGCAGAAGCAGAATGATATTACAGGTTTGGAACAACTTGACAGCGTGTAAATTATGACCGAATTTTCTTTTTTGGAACTATCCCTTAGGCAAAATGACAAACATACTAAAAATAGAGGCAAAATAAACAAATACATATAGGAATACTGCCAACCCTGGTCTATACAATCTACAATTAAGTTTATTAGAATTCAGTGTAAAGATTACCTATAACAAGAAAATATGTAGATGAAAAAAATAGCCTATATTCAGGATGTCACAGTCTCAGTAAAAACTGTGCTGCCTTCGGTGCTAAAGGAAATTTCATAGTCCCACTTCTGAAGTCATTACAGCTCCTCGCATTCAACTGCTTTGCTGTCGTTAAGAATTATTGAGGACACTGTTTTTAGGGAAAATCTTAATAAAGCCAAAATTATATTTAGAGTTAACCTGTCATTCATTATCAACCATAGAATCATTCACCGTGCTATCTAACAGATCAGCTTGATGGCATTCTGGAAAGAGCTCCAATTACTATTCATATTTAAATACTGATTAGTTAGCCTAATTTTGACACGTGTGACAATCGTTTCTCCACTACTGCCATAAGGCCCACGCAAATTCTCGGGTCTCAAAATTATCCCCGAACTTCCCAGTGGAAAATACGAATTGAGAAGGCGTTCATGTCTATTTTTTCAACTCACAACAAACATTTCGGCGTTCACCCCTAAATTAACATTATTTAGGCTATAGGACCTACTCACCTGTCAGTACAGCTGGGCTCTCAAGTGTCACGCTTGACAGTCACTCATTTCGGTCTTTTGTCAAGCACTCTCGCCACACATTGTTTTCCTCAGGCGAAAAAAAAATATTTATACTACATATATATTCAATACGCCGCAGCTCCCACAATTTGTTTGTTCGCGCCTCTCTCACTTTGGAAACAAGCACGTCTTCCTTGGAGTTGTTAGTCGAGCCTGCCCAATCAAACAAAAGAAAGGCACTTCACAATAGCCAATCAGAAAAGATCAATATTGTATCTGGGTAAGATTTAACGCAGCAACCAATGAAAAAAAAGCATTTTCTGGAATTGTTCACGTGATTCCGTAGGCAGCTGTTATAAATGTGCAAAACAAAACAAACAAACAAAAAAAATAAAATAAAATAAAAAAAAAAACACCAGTAACCATTTTTAAAAGCTCTTAATATTCACTCTCTTTTTTGGGTACTTTACTAATAATATATCAGAAATAAAGCATATGAGTGACAAATTATTGACAGCCTTGGAAAGTGTTGTAGGCCTATTATTATCAGTTTCCATGTGTATTATCAGTGACTTTAATGATTTATGATTAATTTCATTAAAATTACATTACAGTGACACCAGACGTCATTTGACCAGTACAATCTCCAGGATGGCTTTTGTGCTCTGTCCTTTATATTGTCTTGTTTTATATTGCACAGAGGTGATGTTCTGACTTTTCAGGCAACAATTGGCTCACATTTTCTTTGGAGCTAAACTCTTAAAGGGGTCATATAATGCCATTTTTGTACATTTAAGTTAAATGAATGTTCAGAGTCAATGAAAACTTTATAATATACTTATGAAAAAATTCTCATTAGCATTTTAAGAAAACCCTAAACGTACGTGGTCAAAAACAGTTCTGTTTTCAGCACGCCGTTTCAGTGAATATGTCTTTAAATGATAATGAGCTAAAAACACCTCGCTTTGACAACAGTTGAGGGTATATTTTGGAGAAAGAATGGCAGCGGAGTCTCTGTGCAATGTATCAGTTTGAACCGGAGTCGCACCCGGAATAAGATGACGGCCGCAAAGAAATTTGACAATTAAAGCTCGAACAGAACATGTTTACTGATTTACGTTACAACTAATGGTCATGAAAAAAAAACAAAAAAAAAAACGTTTCCTCGATTTGCAAAGATTAATACAAAGGTTAATAAAACAAAACTCAGCCACTGCCTCTTCATTGATTCGGATTTAGGAACATCAAAATGACTGCTGTGTTCGTTATTCACCCTAGAACAGAGCACCACAACTGCTTAGACACCATTCTGCTCCAGCGTTTCTATGATGACAGCTCGCTCAGGGCGGGTTTGTGTTGAAACGCTGCTGTCAATCAACAATCGTGAGGGTGTCCAACCTTGTGACGTCACACGGCTCGATTTGGAGACATAAGGAAAAAAATACTGGATAGATTTTTATCATTATAATGGTTGTGTACAAGCACTACCAACACACATTTCAGTACAATCAACTTGTAAAAGAGCATGTACCATTATATGACCCCTTTTAAGATTAAAGCTATAACAGCACTTTTTATTATTTGTTTTTTTTTTAATGTATATTATTACTTAACGCTGCCTTTATGCTTTAATTTTGCTGAAAAACCTTGCAGAGCCATATAACGGATCCATTAATTAAATCGTCTTGGTCTATTATTTTCCTAGTGGTCATACTGACTGAATAAATTGTTAAATTATCAGTGGTCATTGTGACCAAATACTCTCAGAGAATCAAAGTGCAATAAAGTGTCCAGCACCAATAACCAAAGCAAAATAATAATAATAAAGTCAGTGGTATCACTATATAGAAGAAGT
The DNA here is from genome assembly GCA_027497675.1 of Cyprinella lutrensis. Lineage (NCBI taxonomy): Eukaryota > Metazoa > Chordata > Actinopteri > Cypriniformes > Leuciscidae > Cyprinella > Cyprinella lutrensis. Next base: position 14,674,616 of record JAOTRC010000013.1, read on the forward strand.
TAGCTTTAAATTAAATTCTGACCAAAGGTGATACCAGCCACCCAGTACCAGCCTAGAGTTTAATTGGTGTCCCATTTATCTATTACAATAATCCAAGCCTGTTTATTCCCTCTTCTTCAGGGTTACGTCCAGAGAAAGGCAGGGTCCTTCAGCACCTGCGACAGGCGCTGGTTAAAAGGCATGTAGAAGTTCTGCAGAATCTCCTTGGTTATGGGCAGCATTGGGCCAAGATTTCGATTGGCTGGTCGTCTGGTGTTTGAGGCGGGACTTTTCGTGATGTCTGCTTCCTTCTGCAGAGTAAGAGGACCTGAAGGGTCGATGAAGCACAAACACACGGTCAGTGAAATAATAGATACTTGCGCTTATTTCCACATGATGACAAAATTATTAAGACTTCAGAGGTTAAACAAACAGACCCACATTATCATACTTTATGTATGTTGAAGCATGAAAACTAGAAACTCACCCAATTGAAGAAATTCAAAGACTCTCCGCATAGTGATTTTCCGGTTGGCGGCATGATCCTCCAGTCGTAGGATGAGAATTTGCTCTCTACTGAAAACACTCAGCCAGTCTAGCAGGTACATGACATACAGTCCCACCTGGAGCCTCACCTACAAATACAGAGGATAATTTTAATGCCACACACTTTAGAATTCATGACAGACACAATTAAACAGACCAATTGTGCTAGTCATTGACAAGTAGCTCAAAGAGATTCAGAAATAGACAGTAAAAGGCACAGTTCCCAACATAGACCTAAAAACACATAGTATCAGTATAGTGGTAATAATGCACAAAATAGACACATTTAATGTAGAAACATCTTTTGTCAGAGATGTATTAAGGCACTGGTTCTCTATTTTTTCCGTATCTGCTGTATGACTTGTATATAACCTTTGTATTATTGGAAATTGAGACAAATTTTTTGATCTATTTTGACTATTTTGTTATGTTCGGCACATAACGATGTATATCTATATATATATATACACAAAGTTTGTTGAAGTGAATGCATTCATTTCTTGTGTTCACCAACAGAGGGACCCAAAGGTTCAACAAAACATAACACTATCCTTAATTTTTTGTTTAGTATTAGAATGTTTAGTATTGCTATATGGTGATAGTTACTTCCATTACGCCCACTTCCATTTTGAAGAGTGTGGAGATAGGGAATTCTGGGAAATGCTATAAATGGTCTACTACGCTGCACAAAATGACAATTAATTTAGTTATAATGAAATAATCATTGAATTTAGACCTCAGTTCAGTATAATAAACATTCTTAATGCAATTCTGAATGGTGCACAACCCTCTTTCAATATTATATTGCATCCAGTTTACTAGACCAAGCAGCAATGATGCAGCAATCCAGATTTTTTTCTGGTTCTTTCACCAGCATCACAGCCATAAATCAAACGTTCATGACTTTGAATCCCCAGATCAGTGCTGAAAAACAATGTACCTTTCAAAACACATTTAGATTTCTCTATAACTGCCTTCAGTTCACCTTCCAACATCTTTCTCCACAGGTGAAGATCATCGATCGGCTGCACAACTTTGGGGAAGAGCCAGAACAGCTCATCCCATATCTTATCTACACGGCTGCACCTGGTGGCTGAACCAATTACATCATATCACACTGAACAAAATCTGACTCTGACTCACACCAGCTGCCTTTGAGCCCCATCCCTAATGTGAATTAACAACTGTGATGCTTTGGTGAGACATAACCATCTATCGTTCAGAAGATAACATTTTAATGAGCTGAAGGAATAATTTTAGGAACTTGACAGCCCCTGTTACTACTTCACTGTCAATGCATCATTTCTACATCTCAATTAAATCTCACAGGTTTGGAAAAACATGAGGTCGAGGAAATTATGGAATTGTCATTTTTAGGTGTACTATCCCTTTAAGATAGCGAATTCATATTAAATATTTACATATGAGGTAATGATCATGATTCATATTGCACTCACAGGCATCAAGTTGTTGAGAGTGGTGTTGTAAATGCAGGAACGGATGGACCTCTCAGCCAAGCAGGCCTCAAACAGGTGCAATGATTCTGATACTCTCTCATGAAAGTCCTCCACAGATTTATTAGCCATGCCAAAGTATAGATAGTCTGAGTAAAGCCTGCTCCCTCACACACAAATACACAGAGTGCACAGACAAACACAATAAAAGGTAAGAGGGCAATTTAAAGAGCATCTCTCACACAGTAGTCTAATACTGGTTATAATATCCGAATAAATGATACTGATATTGTAAATATATAAATAATTGAAAATGGGATAAGTACCTCTCTACTGGATCTCTGAGCATCACAATGAATCTGGCATCTGGTTGGACAGCATGAATGAAGTCTTGCACCAGAAATGGAGGCTCCACCCCCGTTCCATTGTCGTAAAAATAAACCCATGCATTATTGTCCCACATTGTGGATGCGCTAGCTTCACCTGTCAAAAAAAAAAAAATCTTGCATGAGATTTTTAGTAAAAGTTTACAATCCTGCTTTAACCCCAAACAACTTGATATTTCATTTGAAGACAGGGATAATCTGTTGAATGACATTAGTGTTTGTTTTTAACAGGGCTGTTTTTTTGCTGATTTAATTTTTCAGGCCTCTAATTTTATTTTAATACAGTACCTCTGGTGTGAGTCATAACAAGAGGAAATACCTTGACTATAACATCTGGCAGCTCTAATGAGAAAGTCTGGGTTTATAGACAATGTGAATTTAATTGAAGAACTTTCAAGCAGCTTCAAAAACTATTCCTAAAACTGGGGTTTGCAAGTTAGTAATTCATTAAATTCTAAAAAAAAAAAAATGTAAAACTATCTTAAAATAAACACAAATCAAAATAAAACACTAACAAAAAAATTAAAAGGGCGGTAAAATGCCATTTTCAGAAGATGTAAAACAAATCTCTGATGTCCCCAGATTGCGTGTGTGAAGTTTTTAGCACAAAATACCCCACACATTTTTTTATATGGCATGTTAAAGTTACTTTTTTTAAAAGTCACTTTTTAAGGGTTTGCAAAAAACGCACAGTATGCAGCAGCTCGTTTGCATTTAAAGGGCCAGGCACAAAGCGGTGCGTTTTTGCAACAGGTGGGGTTTCAAGAGCTCGGCAGCTGCGATTTCCTCAAGCAGACACATCAAAATGACAGAAACTGTTTTTCCTTTAATGTTAAAACAGAGTCTGTAAAATATGGAGAGACTAAGAAGAAATGAACTTTGAAAGTTGAACTTTGAGCATTGTAACTTTGATAATGTTGTTAATGCTCAAACAGCAACATTACACACTAACTAAAGTTAGAAAAGTGAAATCATACTTTAACGCCCCTTTAAATATTTATTTGTTTACTGTATCTGCATGTAATTTGACCATTAACCGATATCGGAGAACCATGAACATGCCATTGTTTTTGTAATATTAACTTAATTTTTCAGGGGGTACTTCAAGTAAATATTTTAGGTCAGAGAGGTTTGGCTTAAATAGTTTGGGAATCCCTGCATTATACAGTAACTAAACCTAAAACACTCTTGAAATGTAATTATTACCGATTATGATGTTGACTTTTTTGTGGCTTTTGGAGGAGTTGCTCATCAAGTGATCTTGAATCTGATTGGCTGCTTGATCAAAAAGATCCAGGTAGTCTTTCAGTGGATAGGGGTTCTGAAAAGCATTACCTGACCTGATGATACCTTAAACCAGGGGAAAACAAAGTACAATTATTTCAAAGCTTGCAAACAGAATTACATGGCATCTGTTCTGTAGCTGTAAAATTTGTGTCATAAAATAAATGTGATGGAACAAAATGACCGGTCAAACAAGCAGATGCTTTGCATTGTAGCATCACGAATTCACATTTTAAACCAAGGGTCGAATTATCTTTTTTGTGAAACTCACCAAACCTCTTTCGTGTCCACCAGTGTGGTTCCTTCATCGCGGTGAAATGGACCTCTGGATGTAGCCGTAAGCGGTCGTAGAGATCTGTGGTGCCACACTTGGGCTGGCCGATGATGTAAAACAAGGGCAGGCAGCGCAAGCGGTAATATCTACCACCATGCTGATGCAGGTGAGCAGGAAACGCTCTGCGCAGGTGGTCATATATTGCTTGGAAGCGCTTCGAGTAAAGGGCATACAAGTTTTTCCCATATGGATCAGCTGTGATATTCCCAAAGAATTCTTCATACCAGCAGGGGTTCTTGAGATTGGGAAGAAATATTCGAGGAATTGCAGTGAATATCTGTGGACGAGAAAGACCAGAATCGAAGGCTTATGATAGTAAATTTAGATTTGTGTGTAGCTTGCATATGTTTATCTAGGAAGGTGTGTATTTGCTATACCCAAAAGTTCAAAAGTTTGGGATCAGAAAGATTTTCTTCATATTTTTTGAGATTTAATTAAAGTAAATTTTTCAATTATATAAACATGTAACCCAAAATACACATACATTTGCCTCTTTCTCTTTCACTTCTTCCAGGTCAGGCACTCTTCTACAACTGAAATCCACTTTGGCTACAATCCTCCTCACCACTTCTCTCACAACTGTGTTGTCAGTAGTGAAAGACAGATTAAGGGGTTGCTGTGCCAGATGAGACACTACGGTAAGGTGATACGGTGACGTCGTTAAAAAGAGCCCTTTCTGATCCCTCGTCAAGATGTAAGACGCCATGATTAGAATGGTGACTGTAAGTCCAAAAAGAAAGCTTAAGATTTTGATTTTCCGCACAGACCAGAGTGTCCATGGGCCCCATGCTTGATGTTGTGCTCTGTTGTTCTCTATAAAAGTCCATACACTCATCGACCCGTTACTTGGCTTGTTTTTGCAGTACCCCAGTTTTTCATCAAAGGTGTTTAGAAGGCCATGCTTGTGGTCCATTTTTGTATTATGTTAGTTGTGTTCACGTTGCATATAAAGTGAATCCCATTGATGCGAGTTATTGTACGAGGTCTGCTCCATCATACCGTTCAGTGCGCCATAACCCAAAAGAGCGGTGTTTTGCCAATGAAATCAACATCTTTTATGCAGCAGATGCTATATGGCTTCAGGACATTGTTTATCATTGAATGTTTGTGGGCAAGAAGACAGACAGTGGAATGAGCAGGGCTTCCCGCACGCGTGGCGAGGGGCTAGACGATTGGAGCACTCCTTCAATTTAGCTGCCACAAATGACACAGCGGCAGCGGGGTTGACGGCGAACCAGCACAAACACAGTGCAGATTTGGTTGTCAAGGTCACAAACGCCCCAACAGAAGCTCGGATAACAGAAAGGTCTATTCCTGCAAGACAAAAAAAGAGCAATAAACCGTAAATGCACATTGATTTGAGTCTAGGAAGCAGTGGATGTTGGTAATACTCTGTTTCTGTCGCTCACACATGCCAGTAACTCTTTGATGGGTTAGTTAGATAAGCATCAGAGAAAGGATGGCAGGAACATCATACAGGCCACAGACTGTGTGGCATATGGTGTGTGTGGGTATGTACAGCTGCACAGAATGTGTGTTTTGGCGAGTTTAGGCCGTAATCCATTTAGACATGATAACCTCAGGACAGGCCTAATTAAGAACACATTAGACCAGCTGCAAGCTAAGAGATACATTTATTTGACAGCCTTCACTCTTTCTCAGTCTCTCTCTTACTTACGGTTTCCTCATTCCTGGCAATGATACAAATGAAACAAGAAATGTGTCTGCGAAATTGAAGCAAAAATTCAGAGAAAAGAGATGTAAAGTATTTACACTACGGTTTAAAAGTTTGGGGTCAGTAAGAATTTTATTTCATTTTATTTTTTTCGCCAACCAAGGCTGCATTTATTTGGTGTTAAAAATGGTGTAAAACAATAATATTGTAAATGATCTTAATAGATTTGAAAATGTAATTTAGCCTATTCCTGTAATGGCAAAGCTAAATTACCAATCTAATACGCTGATGTGCGGTGTTACTTAATATTTTTGTGGAAACATATTTTTTTCCCAGATCATTCTTTGATGAAAAGTTCAAAAGAAGCAGGTTTGTTTGAAACATACATTTTCTTTACTGCCACTTTTGATCCACCCTTGCTGAATAAAGGATGCATTTCTTTCTTTCAAAAAAAATCTTTCTGATCCCAGAATTTTGAACAGTTGTGTATATCTCAAGAGGGTTTATCAAACCACAAAACTTTAGTTATGATAAATAGAAAGAAATCACATTCACCTGAGGAAGTATCTGTAGCAATTAGGCTGAGGAGGAAGCAGTGGCTCTAAATGCAGTAGTAACTTTATTACACAAAACAAAAGACTGCAGTAAACACCAGACAAAGAACAACTGAAACTAATGACTGAATGAACTAATGATCTAAATCTGGAACAGGTGTGTGAAATCAATGAATAACCATGACAACGAACAAAAATGCAAGACAACCAAGGAAACAGCAAACAGGAAATAATGAAAAACAAACTAAAAGTCCATAAAACACAAACAAAACAACAACTAAACAGCAAGATACTTCTTCACCATGAAATGAATCATTGGATAAATCATTGAAAAAAGGGAATATCATTATTTTTTGTGTCCAGTGGATAGTTTGTTTTGGGTTTTCTTTGCTAAAACGAATGGCTTCATTCTTGATAAATGTCTGCAAGTGAATGTTTAGGACTAGCATGCTCTAATTATTCCTTGTAATTGTGTGTTTGTATTAAACTCAAGGACACTTCCTTGCAATCTCTTCCTACAAATGTTGGATGAAAGTCAGGCTGGTGGGGGGAAAACACAAAACTCAGCATTTCTCCTCAATGTAGACCTAATGGCTTTATTGCTGAATGTGGGGTTGGACATTCAGGGCTTTTAAAAACCTAAAAACATATACATTTTTGCCTTGTTTTGATTTCTTCCTTTTATTTTGGCAAATTAAAGGGCCTCCAGGATCCTCTTGTGGAGCGGTTGCCTTCATCATTTCATCAGACAGTTCAGGGCTGTTATTTACCGCCTAATTGTGGTTAAATTTACCTTGGGGAGATCATTAACAGAAATGTGACTCTACCGAAGCCCACACAGACCACAATCCATGCTGAAATAATAAATAGATGTGGGTCTCATAAATTATAGATAATTTCCTATTTGTGCATGATGGTTTGTATAACACTCAGAGAGAGAGGGTGATAGACAGAGAAATGGGGAGAGATTAATGAAAGAAAAAGAGAGGGAAGGTAGTCAAAGGAGGACATGTGTGTTCCCATGGAGATGAAGGCAGGTGTCATTGATCAGTGTTGCTATGGAAAAATAGACACTGGGAGTGTTTGTAGGCTATGTACGCTGACCTTAAATAACATCACAGTGACAGATTGTGCATCTGAGTTACGTTGATTGAAAATAAGTGAGGTCTCGCTATCCGTGCCGAAAATAAGAGTTTGAGGTAAAGCGCAACCAGGACCTCCATCATTGTCAGCGTGGGTGTTTATTTTAAGCACAAGTGTTACATTTCTGATGACTTTAGCATGGGGTTGGGCTGACTTGTGCTGCCACTTTGAATATATTTCAGAATAACAAGCCAGCTCTAAGTGTGGGGAGGTGAGGGATCTGCGAGCATGTTTTCATTATGGATCTGATTGAAGTAGAGGAGGAGCATGGGACAGAGAGAGGATGCGTTAGTCTTGAAATGAGCACTCGCTGCGGGAACGCCACAGCAGTCCACAACTCAATGATTCATCACTGAGAAGCTCCATCATTATACCCGTCAATCAAAACCACAAGTGAGGAGCTCTACAAAGTGTGTGCCTAATGATGCTTTTAATGTTGTTTATGCAAAGCCTACACAACTCAAGGGTGAGGGTCCTTACAGGTTAAAGGGATAGTTCACTCAAAAATGAAAATTCTGTTATCCTTTACAAAGTTATGCGTTTTAGAGTGTAATTTGTGCACAACTAAGTGTCATTTAGAGAAAATTTGAAAGGCATGGTTCATAGGTGAATGATCAAGATGATGAAAAAGGAATGTAAAAACAATGTTGCGACAAACGATGGTCATTCATTCCTAATTCGTTTACACGAAACACTGTCATCCTGAAATATAATGTATACTGTCATCCTCATATCGCTAAAATGTAAACAAATACTATCTTAGTACTCATGGGAGTTGTAGTATTTTAGTGATAAATTGCAATTCGTTTGTTATGTCAGATGTCTTTTGACAAGACTACAATTTTTCAACACCAAAGTGGCGAGTGGGACTGACTGTGTTACCACACATCCATACTGAACATACTTTTTTAGCGGTTCTGGAGTAATTTCTTATTCAAAATTAGTACCTACTCATGATTTCGGTCACAGTTTCTATGACATACTGTAGTTTGTTGCTATGTCATTTTTCACATACATCTCTCTGAACCCCTTCCCTCACCCATTCCCAGAGTCATAAAAAGAGGGCAGCAGAGCTGTCAAGACCACTGCCTCCAAGCACAGAGGCTACTCTGTCCGTGCCAGCCAGTGCCATGACTAATTGATCAGAGAATGCAGGAATGGATCCGGGTGGATGGAATGCCACGGATCGGGGGG
>JAOTRC010000013.1:14683264-14704134 GCA_027497675.1 Cyprinella lutrensis
TGCAAAAACTTTGAAGCTCAATATCTCAAAACTGCTCAGAACGCAGATAGAACCTTATAATTCCAAGGGGACGATTTATTATTTTCAAGGTGAAAAGGATTCATTTGCCTCGATTCACACTGAAACAAAACGTCTAAATGTCACGTTTTTAATGAAGCAGCCTAAATGGTCCACTTTGGAAAAAGTGTAGATGTCACAGTTTAACCCCCTCAAACGTAAAACTTACACGTTTGCGTTAACACGCTCCAGTGGAGAGGTACCCGGGATGTTGACTTATTCTACACGCAATCGCCTCTGCCATAACGACCTATTGGTTTTTCATTAAACCGAGAAAATTGGAATTTTGTTTTATTTATGATCACTGAGAAATGTTCTATTATTTAAAATGCAAAAAAAAAACATTTATTATTTTCAAGGTGAAAAGGATTCATTTGCCGTGATCCATGCCGAAGAAAACGTCTAAATGTCACGTTTTTAATGAAGCAGCCTAATGAATAAAATGTCTATTTTTCCAGCGTCCCCCAGCTCCTCATTTAAGCAAAAGGTACGCTAAAATGTATTACATCGACTTTAAGTTAACCAAAAGCTTTTAAATACTCTACCTAGTTCCGTTGCTTAGCAACGGGAAGAAACTTCTGTAACTTCAGTGCCCAACCGGTATCACGACAAGACGTGAAATAATCACGTTGGTCCACTTTGGAAAACGTGTAGATGTCACGGTTTAACTGATAGTGATTGTTTAAACTCAAAACCATAAATTGGGCTATACTGCCCTCTTGTGTCAAATTATATTTCTATATTTATTTATCCAACAAATAAAACCAAATCCGCAATAAAAAACCCATCTAATACACCCTTGAACTCAACAGACTCAGTGGCTCAGTTGATAAAGTGTTGTGCTCTAATCAAGAAGACGTGAGTTCAAATCCAATTCTTGCTTACGTTAAATTGTTGTGTTAAATTGTTGTGATATCAAACAAAGTGGCCAAAACAACATTTCTCCAACCCGGTATCACGACAAGACATGAACTAATCTCGTTGGTCCACTTTGGAAAACGTATAGATGTCACAGTTTAACCTCCTTAAACGTGAAACTTACACTTAACCTTACCATAACGACCTATTGGTTTTCATTAAACTGAGAAAATGGAATTTTGTTTTATTGACGATCACTGAGAAATTGTCTATTGTTTAAAATGCAAAAAACATTTATTATTTTAAAGGTGAAAAGGATTCATTTGCCTCGATCCATGCTGAAACAAAACGTCTAAATGTCACGTTTTTAATGAAGCAGCCTAAATGGTCCACTTTGGAAAACGTTTAGACGTCATTTTACTTTTTTAGCCTCATAGGCCTAGCACCAACTTTAAAGCTCCAAAGGCCGAGTATCGAGATCCGACTCGTGAATGAATCGAACTTTAACTCTTTTTCAATTAATCAAATGATTCGTTCATCATTTTTATGGTGACTCAATGAACCTATCGTAGTCAACAGTTTACTGCAGGTTAAGATATATATCATATATTTGGTTGGAATACTTTTTTATAACTATTATAAGGTTTGCCAATTAATCATTCTCTGAGGTAAAGGAGAGGAAACAGAAAGAGAGATAGAACAGGAAGAAAAACTAATGTAGATCAAGTTTATGCAGATGGTTATACCAGAGCACCATTTAAACTTTCTTTCAAGACTCTCTGACCACTATTAAGTACATACGAAGACAAAAATTCCTTAGACAGTAGCGCAAAGGATCTCATGTTTCTGGTCTGTCGGGGACATTAACTCTTTGCCACTTTTAAACAAGTTCAGATACATTTTCAGATCTATAACACATGGGACTGTGGTCATGGTTTATGAATAAATATCTGAAAATCATGTAGCTAGCAATTTTGAAGCGTAAAGGTCAGAGGTTGTGCAATGGCAATATCATTCTGAATCTCTGTGTGTGTAAAATGGCAGTCTCAAATCTTATTGCTTAAACAGCAGCATTACTGACAATGATGGTTTAGAATCTAAACAGAGCAAAGCTTGAGTTGGAGATGAAAAAACATTTCCACACTTTTAAAATCCCAAGTTGGAGATGAAGATCGAAACTAATCCTTGAATTTTTATAAGCAGTCATTAGCAATGAGGTGAATCAGTAAGCGAGGCCAGCCATTTGGATCCTTCGTTGCTCTGTGGTCTTTTGCATTGATACATTGAACAGATGGAAAGTGCGTTGGTGTCTCATCTGAGTCAGAGATCACAGAATGCTCTGATGATGAAGAATCAAGAGCTGTCAATCAAATTTCTCACAGAAATACTCTTTAATTTCTAATACAGGACAAAAATCAGCAAATTAACGTGCATGCCTTTACTATTTTCTCTACATTTTGCTTAGTACATAAATGGTTCTATTGATACAAAATATAAAAATATGTGGTACATCATTTACAGATAATTTACATTACATCCTTAACTTAGTAAATTTCTTCATTCAGTTGCCTATATACATCTTATTAATGGGATTTTCAGCCCAAAGCAAACACCATACAAAAAAACATTACTGTGCCTGAATGGATTACATTACGGAAAATTGCACATTAGTGTTAACAAATGTGGCAACAGTGCTGTGGCTTAAAGTCGTCCCTAAAAAGTGTAACATCCAGAATAATTTGTAAATATCACATGGGAAAGCATGCATATGCAATTGAGCCATGAACAAAAAATTAAATTACTGCGTATAATTCACTGATAGCCTCACAACACCGAAAAGCCTTTCAAACTATATTGACAGGAAAAATCTTGTGCAAGGTTGTGCGTGATGCAGCAGGTGTGTCTCTTAAGAGATAATGCAGTTCTTACTTTTCCTACGTTTGCGCGTGTGTAACTGTCCTCGGCTCCCGAACTGACCGGTCGCGCCAAGTCCCGAAGAGTTGTATTTGCGTAGCAGCTCTTCGCTGGTCATGTACCTCAGCTGGACCGGTCTGGGAATTGGCTCACCAAGAAAATACCCTTCATCTTCTGACTCGGAAGATGAGGAACAGGTCGAGCACCAATCGTCATCGTAATCGTACTGGTCCCATGAATAAGGGCCCTGGTGTCGGTGTAGCACAGGGTTTTGAAGCGTGAGGTCGGAGGTTGTCCGAGGACAAGGTCTGAAAGGCTGCTGTCTCAGCCTGCCACTTCCACCACCGTAGAGGTCCCGTGACCCACGGGGCGGAGGGAACTGGTCATAATCCTCACGAACATGAAGTTGAGATCGTTTCGGAGCTGGGCGCCGCTCGGCAGCGAGGTTAAGTGCGTTTTCCGAACGGGAACGCCTGGAGCGGCGAGAATGATGGTGGTGGTGTCGACGCCGTGGCTCTTCGCGGTCGATGCTTCGACGGTGGGTCCGCTCACTCATGGGTGGTAGACGCGCATTGTTGGCGTTGCTAACCAAACTTGCGCAATCCTCCTCCTGATAGGCAAACCCAGACGGCAAAGCATTCATTCCAGGAGGTTCACGGGAGTATTGCACAGGGTATTTGACTTGAACCGGGGCTTGGAGCTCCAGGTAGTGCTGTGCGGAGTTCAGGCTACGCAGAGATTCAGAGCTGTGGAACTGCACGGAGGAGTTGAGGGTGCCCATGTTGCTCTTTTCAGACACGTTCATGCCGGAATCTTTGCTCAAGTCTGGCATTGAAAAGCGAGACAAGTGCTCCTGACGTTTACTGCCGCCATCTGCAGAGGTGCCTGTAGACATCAAACATGCAAGACAGCTGTAATATAGTCTTGCCTTATGCACTGAGTGACAGTACACGAAAAAGTTGGAAAAATAATAAAGTAGAATGAACCCCAAGAATTCCAAGAATGAACAATAGTAATTGCAAAGGCAACCACTCTTAACATTTTTAGTGTTCAATCAAAATATAAATAGAATTTCAGTTTGGGGTCAGTGAGATTTAAAAAAAAAAAAAAACTTAAAGTCCCTGTAAAGTCAAAATTAAGTACGTGTTCTGAGTTTGTCACACCACAGAAAAACGTGTTATTAGCCACCCAGCCAAATTTGAGTGATAAAAAAAGCCGGCAAGTACATAAAATCAAACTCTTGATAAAATGAGCAGTTATCTCTGCTCAGTGTCCAGCAGCTCATGGGTTCCAGTGCGTCACGGAGCCCTGTTTTAGCCCCGCCCAAACAATCCGTAAAATTGCAATGGTGAAAAACTGTTTAACGGTCTAACTCCACATTTCAGTACTTCACAGTTCACAGACTTTGTAATATGTTTTAGCAATACATATGTAACATTTATAATGTGTTTAGAACTTTTTTGTAGAATTGACTTTAAAGGGACTTTAAAGAGAACTTTTTTTTTTATTCTGGCCTTTACATTTTTATTGACTGGTTGGAGTAAGAGGGATTGGGACATAACCTGATGTGTACAGTCCACTGCATCACAGCTCTGATGTGAATGCATATTTTTCCTCTGTAGAACATTTTCCTACTTTCAAAGCACATCACACAATACATATAATGCTTATTTATTTATTTATTTATACTGTCTAAAATGTGATTGATCATCCAACCGGTTACGTCTAAAGATTTTTTTGGAGCACAGAGAGAAACATCACATATTTTGTCATGCAATAATAAAGATGCATGCATTGCTGTGAGCTCTTATTCATAAGTATCATGTCCATCTCACAGATATTGTTGGCTCCAGATGCCATCACAATTTGAATTATTGGTGGACGATTCTACTACGAACCATTTCTCTTCTTTGACTGATGTCCGCAGACCCTGTTTAGGAGTACACAAAGCCACAGAGATGGTTTTTCAGTGGGCCATTTACCTGTCTCATATTATTTGTCATATCGGAACTATTCCCCCTCCCTGATGGTATCCTGATAGATGTGTCCTTCAGCACAAACTCTGTCGTGTTTCATGACAGTCTCAGAAAGGAATCTGATGATTAACCTGTTAGCTCTGCTTCAGGCTATGATATCTAAATGTCTCTCTCCATATACTGTTCATTTAGATCACAATTTGAATACTGATCAAGTGCTTCTCTTTTCTCTTATTTAAAACCCCTTTTTTCTATAAAAATAAATTAAATTCACATTGAAGTATGTCTCTACAATTATTTTGAATGGTCTTAAAAACTGGTGCAACAGTTCAGGCCAATTGAAGATCTTTATTGTGATCTTAAGCAGTTTCATTACTTTCACTGTTCTTCCAGAAGACTTGCCATTCTGGTTGCGCTCAGTAACCCAACAAGTGATTTTAGACAAAAAAAAAAAAAAAAAAAAGCAATTAATCTCTGTACTGAACATTTACTTTTATCTCCAATAAGGTCATTTCCATCATAAGACTAGGTGTTTCATGTCCTTTCAGAACTCTATAGTATCTCAGTTGAGTCCATTTAATACTGATATGAAATGAAGTGTTATCATTTAAGTGGCAATTCTTCCCTTTGCGATGCATAGATCATTTGAACATCTTATACAGTGGTTCGTGTTAAAAAAAAACCATTAGGAAGTTGTAAAATTGTAAGACAGTTTGGAAGGTCAAAGAATGTCATAAGGACTTTATTCTGGTGGATAATAATATTTTGCTCTTTTTACTAAAAAGTAGTTTAGTAGATGCGTGCACACACATTGGGTTCCATGTTTAATGGGGACTTTCCATACATGATTTTTATACTGTACAAACTGATAATCTATCCCCTCACCCTACCCTTAAACACAACTCTCACAGAAAACTTTCTGCATTTTTAGATTTGAGCCCCATAACATAGTGCATGTATGACAATTCATCCTTGTTATATGCATGCACATATGATGGTTTACCTATGAAAAAAAACAAAAAAAACAAAGGGACTCAAGAACTTTCTACATCTCTAGTCACACAGTGAGCTCTGTCTACTATTCTGCCTGAAATAAACTTCAGGTTTTAATGGCCATCAGTGGTGTATTTTCAGCAGGCTTTCTCAAATGCTTGTTTAGTTTTAAAAATTCGAATGCTGATTTTTTTTTATGCTGATTGAAATGACTTTAGCCTAATATTTAATCTATTGTTGATGTTGACTGAAATGCAATATAAGAATTATTAAAGATCTTATGTGAAGCATTAATTATTTGTTTGTTTCAAGGCAACATGCTCTAATATTCTTAACCAAAATGCCACACTGATTTATCAAAAAAAAAAAATATTTTAGCATTAAAAGGAAAGTTCTATTTTCATTTTCAGGCTCTCATGGTGCAGGTGTCCAGGCTCACCCAACAACATCTGAGGAGTCCTGCTGCACCACCCACAGCACCCATTCAGCCCATTCCACCAGAACCGCCATTGCAGCGTGAGCCACGCCTACACATACCAGAGGACTATTCAGATGAGCCTGAATACTGCAGAGCTTTCCTTACCAGGTGTTCCATGCACTTGCAACAGCCACGGACCAGGTGTTCCATGTCCATCGCAACAGCCACGGACATTCAGCCAGGAACAGGCGACGGTGGCATTCATGCTCACGTTGCTTTCGGGCAAGGCGGCTCTCTGGGGAACGGCGGTGTGGGAGAACCAGGATCGATGCTGCGCCTCTTTCTATGCACTCTCCGAGGAGATGAGGAGGGTCTTCGATCGTGCGGTGGGGGGTAGGGAGGCGGCCAGACTACTTCCCGATCTCTGCCAGGGAGACCGCTTGGTGTCGGAATATTCCATCCAATTCTGCACCCTGGCCGCAGAGTGCCATTGGAACGAGGAGGCGCAGTGGAACAGATTCCAGCCACAGAGGATGTCAGAACCAGCAGCAGTGACATGGTCAGTCACGCTTCCGTTCACAAGCCCATGCAGGTGGGTAGAGCTCGGCTATAGAAGAGAGAAAAGGAGGAGAGAGAAAGGCGGAGATTGCAGGGTCTTTGCCTATACTGTGGCAAGGCAGGCCAGTTCATCTACTCCTGCCCGGTAAAAGACCAAGTCCGGTAGTAACTATGAGGCTACTTTTGGGTGGTATTTCCACCGAGAAGACCTCACCATCATCCTCACTCCTTCCTGTAAAACTGAGGTGGACAACTCCCATCCACAACACAAGGGCTTTACTGGACTCAGGAGCGGAAGGTAATTTCATGGACCCAAAACTTGCTCACCAACTTCAGATCCCCCTTTCCCCACTCACTCACAAGATACCTGTTACTGTCTTCTATGGCCAGGAACTTCCCATCATTTCACACACTACTAAACCTATCACACTCATCACGTCTGGCAATCACACAGAGACAATAACTTTTTTTCCTTATGGACTCTCCACCTGCACCCGTAGTTCTTGGTCACCCCTGGCTCACTCAACACAACCCCAGAGTCGACTGGGGTCACAGTTAAGTGTCTGCTTGGAGTAATTTGTGTCATGAGTCCTATCTAGTGTCTGCGTGTCCATCTGTACCTGTATGTTCTAGAAGGAGGCGGTGAATTTGTCTAACGTGCCCAAGAATACCAGGACCTGAGGGAAGTGTTCAGTAAGTCCTGTCCTGCTACTCTTCCTTTGCATCGTCTCTATGACTGTGCCATAGATTTAGTGCCAGGTAAGTTATATTCGCTTTCTGTTCCAGAAAGGGAGGCTATGGAGAAATATATCTCTGATTCTCTAGCTTTTGAGTTCATTTGTCCTTCCTCATCTCCTGCGGGGGCTGGGTTCTTTTTTTGTGAGGAAGAAGTCTCTGCGTATGGATCCTGACAAGGTTAAGGCTGTGATAGATTGGCCAAGTCCAGATTCCTGTAAGGCCCTACAGAGGTTTCTGGGGTTTGCCAATTTTTATCTGCGTTTTATTCGCAATTTCAGCCAAATAGCCGCACCTCTAACTGCCTTGACCTCCCCCAGAACGATGTTCAGGTGGTCCGATACAGCCGAGGCCGTATTCGCTAAAATGAAGAGTCGCTTTGTTTCGGCTCCCATCCTTGTTGCACCTGATCGATTCACGTCAGTTCGCGGTGGGGGTAGGAGCAGTTCTTTCCCAACGGTTTTCCACAGACGACAGGATGCTTCCTTGTGCCTTTTTGTGTCGGAGTGGAGAGTTGGTCCAATGTTATTCAGTGGGGACATTGTTCCAACATAGCGTGTCACCCGGGTGTTACCCGCACCAGCTTTTTGGTAAGACATAGCGCACTAGATTTTATTACCACCCTCCCACGGCAAGACGATCATTTTGACTGTCGTGGACCGGTTCTCAAAGGCGGCTCATTTTATTCCTTTTCCCCAAAATTATTTCATTCCCCAAATTACCCTCAGCCAAGGAAACAGTTGTTACTGTCATAGACCATGTCTTTCACTTACATGGCCTCCTGAAGGATATGGTATGTGACAGAGGTCCCCAAAAAAGAGGTGTCCAAATTTTGACATAGCCTGTGAGACTCTTAGAACATAGCCTGTGAGACTCCGATCGCCACAGGTCGAAGCCTCTCGTATATGTTGTTGGTCAAAAAGTGTGGCTTTCTACTAAGAACTTTCCTCTCTGATCCGAGTCTAACAAGCTTGCACCTAAATGTTTACTGTCACCAAGATAATTAGTCCGGAGGCAGTCCGACTCAAACTTCACACAGGAAGTACAGGAGAATTCATCCCGCCTTCCATGTTTCTAAAATAAACCCTGTGTTTCATGCACGCATTAATCCGCCTGTCCTGGTTCCACCGGTTTCACCGCGCACTAAGGATTACACTGTACAAACGAGCACTATCACCGGGTTGTCTACCAAGGTCCCTGCGCCACGTACCATCCTGAGTTGTGTCCGTCTGACCTGTTACTGTCATCTTGTCTCTAAATAAAAGAGTTTACTTGCTTTTGCATCCAGCTTCGTCACTGTCACAATAAGTTTTCATCACACAGGGAAAGTTCTCAGAATTTAGCTGACATTATGAACTTTTTACCAAGCAAAAATAGAAGTAGAAAGTTTGTTCAAAGTTATCTGGTCTTTAATAATGTTCTAAAAAAACGTTAGCACAACTTTTTTTTTTTTCAGAAATATTTTTTTTGGACGTTTTGTCTAAAATTTTTAAAAGATGTGACTGCTGAGAACATTCAAAAGTAATGTTTGAGAATGAAAAAAAAAATCACATTACCCAGAGATGCCCAGAGAACATCCAGAAAAAAATGTTTTCACGTTTTCATCAACTTAATGGGTACATTAGCATACTCTTATAAATATATATTTTAACATACATAAAGCGTGTTTTGTATGAAATTACATTTTCTGTGTACATATCTCTCAAATCTAATCTATGCATGACGTAATACACACAATTGTGTGTAAACATGTTGCAATTGTGTGTAAACATGTTGTAAACAACTGCTGTTCACACTGTGTCATATTTCTACCAAACACAAAGCCAGTTTAATGTGAAATATAACATCATTGTGAGACCAAAATGAAGAGGAGAATAAAATGTGTTTGTAAAAGAATGCATGTCAAAGGTGACCTTATCACCATTGCTTCAATAAGCATTTTGTTTATTAGTAGCAGGTAGAAAACCGTAATGACCATGGATTTTTCTTGTGCTGAAGCAATTAAAAATGAAACCCACCCAGAATGGATCAATGTGTGCCATGATGTTTATCCTCCTCGTTTTCCTTCCATCCTCCCTCTTACACCCTCAGTGGCATTTGTGAGGTAATCAGAGTGGTAGACTCTCACAATCTGTGCATGCCAACAAGGTGCCTTTTATTACACTCCCACTTCCTTTCCTCCCTCTCTCTTCCCCTCTTTTTCCTCTCAGCACTCATCTTAATGATGATGTATAATGGGGTTGTCCACGGGGGTCTCTAGTATTCACATAGATATCTCTAGGATTCCCTGATGTCCTTTGAAACGACTCTTTCTTTGAAAAAAAATAATAATAATAATAATTGAATAAACATAAAAACAAACAAACTGGTTTATACTAGTACTGGTTTATACATGATATGTCAAATTTGAGAATTAATTAATCCAGGCTAAAAAGAAAAATAACATTGGCTGTGTGAGATTGAGCAGACATATTAATGAGGCCATTAATGCTAATCACCCCAGACTAAATGCCACAGAACAGGTTTGGAAACTCCTGCATGCGTTTGCTTAACGTGCCATTGTCACTTGAATACTTTATTTATTTATTTTTATAAGTTGTTTGTTGTTCATTTTGTATTAAACAGCATGTATTGGTGTGTATTTCAGAATTTTTTTTTAACCCCTTAACTGTCACCGCCCCGGGACGCCTAACTTTACTTCACTATATTTCTATTTAATCCTAATCTAATTATGACAAATTATATATCGTTGGAAAGGTCCAAGACTTCTAAATAGATATTCTACCCTTGTTTTTGTGTTACAAATTATGTAGGAAGAGTATTTGATGAATTTATGACAAGAGTGTGCCTCAAAAAGGTTTTGACCTTTGTCACAAAAAGTCGATGCACCCATTTTTAATCATTGAAACTTCTGTTTTTAGGCTAAAAGTTCATAATAAAACATATAATCTAGTATTTTTCGATGAAAAATAAAAAATTATAGTATAATATTATCATCTAAATATTATAATATTTATATTTATTATCCTCTAAAATATATTATTTTTTATCGCCTTTTTTATTATATCATATTTTAGTAGTTATCATAAATTAGGCATCATTTGAAAGCTTATAAACTCAGAATTCATCGTGTTTTTATAATTGAATGTTGCGTTACCATAGAAATGGTACTTATTTTATCAGGCTCCTCCCCTTTTGGGCATCATTATATTTCATTATTTATGATCTAAACCTTTTCTAATCTTGACAAAACACATATTGTCAGAAAGGTCTGAGTCTCAATGTTCCAAATTTTGTGACAAAATTTATATTTGGACAGAAATTTATTAATTTGTTTACACAGAATGTTATACAACTAAATTCAATGGAATTCAATGGCACCCGGTGGCTATTTTTGGTACTACGCCTAAACAAAATCTCATGGAAACTTCAATTTTTGTGATATCAACTTCAAATTTGGAACATAACTTGGTTAGAATTATGATGTCTTTGATTTTATAGTAATTTTAGAGTAAAAAATATTTTGTAAAATATATATTTTATATAAAATAAGAAATATATAATACAGTACATTTGATTTAATGTAAATTTAATTGTGCATTCTCACCAGACAGTTGACGGTATCCATTGACTTCCATTGTATTTTTTTCCTACTATGGAAGTATAATCAACTGTTTGATTACCCAACAGAAGAAAGAAACTCTTACAGATTTGAGAGTGAGCAAGTGATGACAGAATTAAACAATTTTTGAGTGCACTATCCCTTTAAGAAAGTAATTGTTTGCATTTTGCTTTCATGTTGTCTTGAAAAGTGTTTTCTCTCTCTCCATCACAGAGCACCCAGAGGGATGTGCGCTGTATTTCATGTGCGGTGTGTGTGCTGGTCTGTTCCTCACACTCTTCTCTCTGGTGGTTCAGATTTCCTGCCGTACAGACTGTAAAGGCCATCGCGGGGTCGCTAAGAAGCGGCCGAGACCCGCGGACTCCGTCAGCGACAGCAGCGACTCTGATTCGGACTGGGACTCCAGCTCGGACCTGTCGGCCCGCCGGCACCGGCGCTTCGAGCGCACGCTCAACACCAACATCTTCACATCGGCGGAGGAGCTGGAGCGAGCGCAGCGGCTGGAGGAGAGAGAGCGGATCATACGGGAAATCTGGATGAACGGACAGCCCGACGTCCCGGGAACGCGTAGCTTGAATCGCTACTATTAGATCGGACACATCCGGATGTGAAGCTACGATTCTGAACGCTGAAGTGTTTGCCACGTGTGGCATTAAACTACACTTTTCCTTTGCAGTGGAAATAAGCTCTTGGCTGCGGCGTGATTTATCTGCAACCTTCGCTATGCAGAGGTGAAAGGTGAAAGGTCAAATGCTGCGTTCCCACCAGTCGCATGTGGAAATATTCCTACTTGATCTCGCAGTTTTTGAATCTACCCAAGTTGGAAGTGTCGTTCCGCTGAGCTTCCAAGTTGGAAGTTGGACATTCCAGTTTTTAGTGCAGCTGAAGCTAAGGCTCATGGGAGATGTAGTTCACTTGAGCCTATAGGCAGCTCTGAGAGGTGTGATAAGCTCTAAGCACTGTGATTGGTCCTTCACTCTGCCTGTCAAACAGTGAGGACCGCCTTCTGCGCGGAGAGGCGTCAACAGATTAAGTGCCTTACAGTTTGATCCGACAAAATACACACACAGTGGGACTGAAACGTATTTGGATACTCACACATATCTGAATGTCATTGCATTAGCAAACAAATATAACAAACCAGGCTGCATTTCCAAATAAATGATGCAAGAGCTCCACTTTTCTGCATCACAAGTTGCAACACTTTACAAAAAAGGTTCCATTTGTTAACATGAACTAACAATGAAATACTTATTAATCTCAGTTATTGCTAATTTTGACATTTACTAATAGATTATTCAAATAACTGAATGAAAACTAATTTATTTAATGAGAAAAAAATCTGTTAATATTAGTTATGGAGCTAATATGACTTAAAAATGAACATACGTTAGATTAATAATAAATACTTTAACATGTATTGCACATTATTAGTTCATTTTAGTCAATGCGTGAGACCTTGTTGTAAAGTGTTACCCATATTGCATCTTTATCACTAGATAATTAAATCATCTATCATATTCTTTTCATTTTTTTAAATAAGTGCAACTTGGTTTGATATTATGCAAGTGCAATGACATTTGTACATTTTTAAGGTGACTTAAGTGTCCATATATACATGAAATTATTTTATATTTAAAAAGTTTTTGATACTACTATTTTTTTTTTGGATGAATTATTTTTATACTGATTGCTCAGGGATGCAATCCAAGTGTTCTGTGTATAATCTGTTCTTAAAGGGGACGAGACATTCAGATGTTCCTGCATATATGCAACCGTAGCCTCAAAGAGGTTCTTATAGGAACGTGATGACAACACAAAACACAGTTAACCACTCCATGACTTTATTCGACGCTTTCTGTGTGTTACGACTGTGTTTCAGTTTCTGTTACATGACATACTAAACCATCAATAACTTACTTTATTTTCTTAAAAATAAAGGTTTTGAAAAAAAAAAGTCCTACAGGTAAACTACCATTTACAAATGCTTTACTCAAAATGTAATAAATTAGGCAATATCTTATTTAACCCTCTAGTGCTCTTCGCGTGGTGGTCAAAAATAACCGATTTTTATTTATTTTATTTTTTTAATGAAATGAATATACTATATTTTAGTTTTTTTATATATTTGGTGCTAAATTATATGAATGCAGTAATAATAAATTTACTTTTCGAGCATAGACCTGAAAATGAAATTTCCAGCTTAAACCTTCAATGCTTTGGAGTTTGGAGCTCAGATTTAAGTTTAAGTTCAGATTTAAAAACGTGAACCTAAAGTTATAGAATTTTACATTTATAGTTATAAAAATGCATATAAATAGTATTTTCAATTTTTATATGAATTATATATTTTCCAACACATGTTTACTCAAACTGTGATTAAATCAAAGCCATATATCTAAACAATCTGTGTTTCAAATTTGAGGTTGATATAAAAAAAAGAGAGCTTTCAGTAAGATTTTGTTTGGGGGCAGTACCAAACGCTTCCACTAGAGGAAATTCGCTTCCCATTGATTTCCAATGCGCTCATTTTTATTGCGAACAATACAAGTGTGACTATTTTTTTCAGGAACAATTGAACCTTTTTGAATCCTGTTCATTTTTTGTGTGCATGTTCACATAGCAAGTGCCAAAACCTTAATTAAGCAAGTTTTGCACTATTCCGATTAAAAAAAAAAAAAGTAAAATCTTTCGGTCAAAAAATGCCTGAAGAGCACCAGAGGGTTGTTAATAGTTTCAGAAATTGAATGTTATATCCAAAGTGATTTAGGCCCCACAGAAAAAGTTAAAAAAAAAAAAAAAATTGGTCAAGAATTCAGCAGATGGTAAAAAAAAAGTATTAAAAAATATTAAAGATTAAAAAAAATTAACAAGACATTTGATTGAAATTTTAAGATAAACTGACTCATGAATAAAATAAAATAAAATAAAATAAAAATAGCACATTTTCAGCAATACCTAAAATTAGGGATTTTTAACTATTGTTAAAAAAATAACCAATTTTAATAGATTGATATGATTCTGAAAAAAGCATAATAGCAAGTCCTAAAGGTCTGGTAAATCCTGTAGTCACCGTCCTCTCGCCGAAACCTTTATTTTTAGGAGCCCGTGCCCACACAGAGTTCATTTTATAAGTAATATTTACGGTTTTTATTCTCTTGACACTCAAACCAAGCCAAAACATGAAGTGACTCAACATTTGTATGCATGTGGATTGTTTGTGTGCACCTGAGCTCTTAAATCTTGTAGTACAGCAGCAGGATGTTTGCGTGGTACACCATCTCACAGGCCTGTTTGTTTACTGCTGTTGTTTATTTTGCAGTAATATTTCAGCATGGCTTTCATAGGAATATCAGCTCATGTACAGAGCAGGACCTGTACAAGGTTTTGTTTTGATTGTTTCGGTGCTTTAAATAAACTGCATTGAATAAACTGAACTTATAGCGCCACCCGTTGGTGAATGATTAACATTGTGCATGAAAGGAATTGTTTACGTCACCATGACAACTGCCATTGTCTGTGGTCTCCACTGATAACCTCCTCAGAGTAGAGCAGCCGTTCCCGTGAGAGAACAAGTTATATTAACTTATTTTGGTTACTTTCCTTTTAATATAGACTAGAGTAATTAGCCATAATGTCTATAAATACAACTCACGGGCTTCCTTTCCTGCCAGGCAACACTTTTCGCAATTTAACGGTGAGAAACTTTGACCTTTTGGCCCATATTAACGTATTAGCTGCTAGCTAGCTGTCTTGTTTTCTTTTCTTGCAAAATCTAATTCTGCATTTTTAAATCTTTATAAATGTTCCTTAATGCAATTAGATATACTGATATAATTTTTTTATACATTTACCTATTATTTCTGTACGCTGTTTTTCAGAAATCCGCTTTCCATCGAGCTCAGACTCTTGATTTTAAGAACGGTTATGCTCTGCCCCGGCGGCCCGCGGTCGGTACAGGACAAGAGCCTCTTCTGTCAGTGAACATCAGTCACAGTGAGAGGAACCAGCTGATCAATGACATCCCGAACCTGACCTACGGTACAGACACACACCGACACCCACAGCTACAATACGAACCGGCATACGCTGCTTATGACAAGAAGGTGAAGCGTCATCTATTTATCTATCTATCTATCTATCTATCTATCTATCTATCTATCTATCTATCTATCTATCTATCTATCTATCTATCTATCTATGCATTCTTGATTTTATATGTGAGTGAGTCTACAATCCATTACAATTCACCTCTTTCAAAGAAGACACAGAAAGCAAAATGCTCGCTATCATCTCTTCCTGAGTGAGTTAATCTATATTCTCCTAACACACACACTCAAACATAAACACGCACAGACTAACAAGTACACATTCCATTTGTGCAGTGTAAATAGAGGAAAAACATGCAGGGATAACATCTATTCCACAGTCAGTAAAGTAAGGGGAAATGAATGAATGCGGCAGCCAATAGAGACGACAATGAAGCTCAGTGGAGCCGGGTCTGAAATGGCTTCAGTCAATCATTTATATTAGTATACAGTGATTACATCAAACTGAAAAATATTCAATGGATACACTTTCCACCTATTCAAAGCATTGTGACAGTGTCAAAATTCTCTGTACTCCCAACCTTTTTGTGGACTCTCATAATGAAAGGAAAATCAGGCTTAGTACCTGTTTGGTTAGCCGTACATTTTTTCACACAATGATTGTTAATGTGTTAAAGGTGTGCTCAAATATAAACATATCCAAAAATGCTCATCAAAAACATTTTGACAACTAGCAGTACATAGCAACATAGTACATAGCATAGTAGTCAAAATTTCTTCTATTTTGCATCTTCTAAAAAAACAATGAATAATAATCAGTTTAAAAATCCGAGTGAAAATTTGAATTGAAAAATGAAAAAAAAAAAAAAAAAACATTCTGTTTGCCCATTTTTTTTAAACCAATTTATTTCAAGGTTGAAGAAAAAAATTCCAAGCTTTTCAATGTGGTCTCATGCATGAAATTTGTTTCCCAACTGACAGTGTTGATTAAATGGCCTGCAAATGAAACTGAAAAGAAAGACACAAGACATTATAAATGAAGGCTTTGGGTACAAGGATGTGACATCTGACAAACACAACCCAGGAAACGCTAAGAGAGTGACAGTTCAATTAATAGTCACACTGTGGATAAACCTCAGATGTTCTAGTTCCCTTGTCAACACTAGGCAGCATTTGAAAATGTCTCTATTTGATATATATATATATATATATATAAATGTGTAATGCAGTGATGATAAATGTGTAATTTCTAAACGTGAATGCAGACGGTTTGTTTTGGTGATAAAGTAGGTTATATAGATTAAAAATAGATATAATTTACTCACATTGCAACTTAACAAAAATGCTTTCCATGTGTTTTCCCTATTGTGATGGGAACAAAATTCCCCTCACAATTCTAAATAATAATAAAAAATATTACTGAAAAATAATAGACTGATTTTCCTAAAAAAAAGAAAGAAAGAAAAAAGTTTAATTTCAAGGCTGTGAAGATACCAAGTATGACCAAAAAAGATGAAGCTCAGAGGGTTAAATGTATATTTTGGGTGTTTTCTTTTAGTCTGTTTTAATGAACATTTACTGAACAAAAAGTAAGAAAATAAATTATTTTCAAAAATGTCTCAGAATGGCTCTGTGCGCACCGTGCAGATAAAGTGCTGTATATAACCCATTGCATTCAGTGATTTTGTGTGCTAAATTTTGAATAAAACAATTGCATAGAAATACATTTGTATCACATTACTGTAATCCATTCGAGCAGCACTACATCTTCTCCGTTCTCAATGTCTGCGTTTTATATAGTGACAGCAGCTGGTGCATATCCTGAATCAGATTACTTGTCATTCAGTCATGTTAATTTTCAGACACTGTTTCCATAATTAATTTCAGACTTGACAAATTACTTTGCAGGTGCAGTAACACTGCTCTTGATTGTCCACTTTTATAGAGACGCAAATTATGTATTGAATCGAGGAAAATCTACACTAACTGACAAGATATCCTATTTGTATCAATGAATTGTGTGCTGTTAAGTTTTTATGCATGTAAACCTTTACATAATCAGGGCCCTTTATATTTGTCATTATAAAACTATGTGACACTAAAATATAGCACTGTGGACTTGGTATTTATCATTGCAGTATATCAGTAAAGCCTGAACATGTCTCATTAAAATGCTACATGTCTTTTCCTAAACTGATCAATTCAAGGGCATACATAACACAGAAGTTATTATTAGCAAAATCGTGTATAATTTGGCACCCATCTGGCAGACAGATGTGCTTATGGGTGATGTTATATAAACTCCTGCTGAAGCAGGCCTTTCTCAGTGCCCCTTTATTCCCTCTCTGATACTCCAGCATGCATATATGTGATGACATGCTCATGTTCAGTTGAGCAGATTTGTTCTGTGGTTTGAAGATGTTTGCTTCTCAGTGCTTGAAACATGGGGCATGTGGTTTGCTGTTGATTTCATGCTGTCAGTGCATTGATGGAAGGCTTTTATTGTCTTATTCGGTGCAGTGTGTGTAGCACCAAAGCAAGGAAGCTTGGGAAACTGTTTATGTAATCCACTCTGAAAAGAGCAGTAGCGCAGAAGAAAAGAAGTGTAATTAAACAACAGAGATGAGAGAAAGAGAAGTTCCCTCAGGTGCTTCACTCAGCTGCCTATGAATAAATACTTCTTAGATAAGAAAGGAAGGAAGAAAGGAGGATAGATAGATAGATAGATAGATAGATAGATAGATAGATAGATAGATAGATAGATAGATAGATAGATAGATAGATAGATATCTCAAAATTCAAAGATTCAGACTTGAGGGTATATCCTGGTTGCAAAAAAAAATCTGAATAGATAGCTAAAAATTACCTTTTTTATTTTTTATTCAGTGGCAGAAATAAGCTTCCATACATATATGATAACAATTTAAAAAAAAACATCTATAAAATGAAAAAAAAATATATTTTAATGAATTAAATAACTCCTATAATTAGTTTTATTTTATTTTTTATCAAAAAGACAGAAGAAATATCACAATTATCAGAATCAATTTATGTATACTTGTGGTGTTACTAATGTACAGTATACTCTATTACTAAAGATGGACATTTTTAACATCTGCTATTTCCCCATGGTCATGTGTTCACTGTTACGTGTTTCCTGACAATGCTATTGTGTGCTTGACGGGCAACTCAGGATACCTCTTTGCAAACCTTTTATGTCCCAGATACCCACACAGTACAACAATAGATCCAAGTTCCTCTTGCCATTTAATCAATAGACTGTTCTTTGTTACCATCCACAAGGAAATTTCACAAGGATAATATGTAGCAAATGTCAGCAGTGCAGTTGTGCATAAAAATGCAAAGTCACGCATATTCTGTCAGATAAGAGCCACTTGAATTTATCTCATAAATAAATGATGTATTAGACTGGATTTTTAATTAGATCTGCTGCTGGCTGGAACTTGCGATATAAAGAGTTGAGAAACAAATTGAATATAGAAGGATGGGAGATTCAGTATAGAGCATCCGTTGTGCGAATGAACAGACGTGAGCTACAAATAACTTCAAGAATCCTTTTTTCATTTGCTTTTTTTCTCTCCCTCTCTCATCCTATTCTTTTATGTTTCTCCACCCCCGAATGCAGGTTATGGAAGGCAGCTTTCATTCTTCTTAACACAAGGTTTTCCCCATCACAGTATATTCTTGTTTTCATCCTTCCTTTATGTGTTCCCATTGATCTTTTTGTATTGTTATAGTTTAGTAAAAAACTACTAGTAAAATCCAAGGTTTTTACCTTTTACCTTTTGTTGCCAAAGAATTCTAAATTTAATTTGTTCTGTGCAAGAGATTCCTTTGCTAAAATATAAAGGCAGTATAAAATATTTTGATGTGCAGTATAAAGTCCCATTAATATTTAAAAGACAACATGTTATCTAAATGCCCTAACCTAACTCTTAGTGTAAACTAACCCTAACCCTAAATTAAATGATTTGTTTATTTTCATGTCAAAACATGATTAAAATATTATCTGGAAATAGCTTTAAATAGTTATATTTGTACCTAAGTAATGCTGCATGTGTAGTTATTTATATATTTATTTTATCACATAATTTGCAATTAAATCACGATTTCCCTTCTCCTTCAGTATCCTCACACTCAATATAGCGCGCACTAGCTGAGGCTCTTCTTTATGTGTACAGATGTGAAATGACGCAAAGACATGCTCGAATCTCCCGCGGAAATCCACCAGTACCGTTGTTAAAAATTATTACAAGCTTACCGCTTTGAATCGAGCTAATGCCCCTTCTTTAAATGAACATAACTTCTTTAAATGAACATAACAGTGTAAATAACGTGCATGATTAAAAATTTCAAACTAAGTGAAATAAACCTGCACTGTAAAAAAAAAATTGCTGTAGTTATGCAGTTGTTTGCCAGTAACTTACTGTAGATTTAAATTGATGTATATTTAACGGCAACAGTTTGTTCAAAGTTAAATGAACATTAAACATTAAAAGTCTTTGTCTTTACAGGATAAAACATAACAATCTAATGCAAAACATTCTGGGAACCAGAAATCTTCATCAACCTTTTTCTGTTTTTTTTTTTTCCTTCAGATTTTGGTTCCCAGAATGCTTGCATGAGGCTGTTTTAGTTTTAGTTTAGTTTTATTCTGTAAAGATAAAGACTTGTTAATGTTTAATGTTCATTTAACTGTTGCCAGTAAATAACAATAATTTAAATCTACAGTAAGTTACTGCCAAGCAGCTGCAGTAATACTGTTCATACACACTGTAAAAAAAAATCTGTAGAAATTAATGTCTCTATACTTCCAACACTATCTGCTTTCCTATCACTCCATGCATGCATGGCAGAAATGTGCTTGAATATAAAATACCTAAAAAATGTCATTTGTGGCAATCACAAATTACAATTGTGGCAAAAATTTTAGAAAACAAACTCGACAGACAGCACACTTTGTTCTCCCCTTTCTCAGTAGACCATGCTATTCTGAACCCAAACAATGCAGCCTCTTTTGACCAAAGAATGCCATCGGCCTCGTCCTATCTTTGGATAGTGGCTGTCTAATGTTCCATGCATCATTAAAGAGGGCACCAGACCAATGCTCCTGGCACAAAAGACCAGAAGAGAGAGGGGGAGAAGTGAACTCTTTCAGCCCAGCATTCAGAGGCCGTCCTTCCTCCATTGATACTGGTGCACAATGTTTATGTGTCTGCTCCAAATAGACATGAAAGCAGAACTGAGGACTGAGCCTCAGGGGGCCTGACGCCTCAAGTAAAATCATATTATGACTTAATCTGATCTAATTCTGTGCCTGTTGATAATACCTACTCACTAGTGCAGGTGCTATAAATACACTGCATTGGGGGAAGGGGGCACAGGGAAGGCCAATGTCTCGCTGTCTGTTGTTTGCATAGTTTTGTGTTGCCAGATCTCTGATTAAAAAGAGTTCTGGTCCTTATTACAGCTTATAGTCAAGAACAGTCTGAGAACGTCGACTTTGCTAGCTTTACAATATATATATATATATATATATATAGTAAATTAATCATAATTACATGTAACTAACCCAAAAACAAACCCTAATCCTTAACCTATACTAAGTACATCTACTTAAAGGGATACTCCACTTTTTTGGGGAAATAGGCTCATTTTACCACTCCCCC
>JAOTRC010000013.1:14752392-14795294 GCA_027497675.1 Cyprinella lutrensis
TCCATCTCGCCGGTGATTTCCGATGCATTCCGTGAACTTTGCTCTTAGCCCTCCGTTTGGAGTGTGCCTCTGAAAAAATCTCCGTTTCGAGGGCTATGTAGCCCTACCCCTTCGCCCTACTCCTCGATCTCAAGAAGAATCAAGACACCCTACCCCTAGACGTGAACGCGCAAAACGGAGGGGTAGGGCCAAGGGGTGAATTGGGATTGAGCCAAAGTCATTATTTTTATTTTGTTTTGTTTTTTTGCACACAAAAAGTGTTCTCATCGTTTGATAAAGTTAAGATTGAGCCACTGTAGTCACTTAGACTATTTTTAACAATGTCTTTAATAACGTCAAGTTTCAATCCCTCAAGAAGCCTATGGACTAGTATGGAGGAGTGATCCAGCTCTCAAATTCATCAAAAATATCTTAATTCGTGTTCCCAAGATGAACGAAGGTCTTACGGAGTTGGAACAACATGAGGGTGAGTAAATATAAGCTCATATAATATATGGGATGATGGAAATGTAAGCTCAATAATTCTACATCGTTTCCAGGTTTTAGGACTCATTCCTGCAGCACTCTATGCATAAATATCAGAATCTTGAGGCGACGCGACCACTGTTTAGACACTGCATTCATTATTCTCCCACGAAGGAAAGAGAGATCTCGTGTCAGGATCAAGCTCAGATTCATTTTGCAAAACCATTGCAGCAAAATGAATAGTCAACTTCAGTCAATGCAGAATGTGGCATGCAAAGTAAACGCATGTTTCTAGGAGAATCATAAAAGATGTCTGTTGATTGTGGACAGTGTGCACAAACATTCTCTCAGACAGCTCATGACAACAAACAAACATTAACACATATGCCTATTTACCATGCTTCAAACGTCATGATGCAGAGCCACAAAGACATTTGTATGCAGGTGATTGGGACATGGACGGATAGACAGTGAGGACAGGACCGGCACGGGAGGTTAGGGTGACAGGCTTAGGTGCAGCTAAAGGTGTTGGCTGATCTCCTGGTACCTGATTCGCTGTTCAGGTGGCTGAGTAGCACATGAGGGACTGTTGGCATTGGTTGTAGGGGTCAAGAAAGAAGATTGGGAAAGGGAATGCAAGAGGAGGAGGAGGAAAAAGATGGGACAGAGGAAAGGGAGAGATTATTTGGTAGTACTTTTTGAAAGAGAGAGGATAGAAGATTAAGGAGAAGATGGGAGGAAAGGGGACGTTAGATCGGGTGACGGGAATAGCCTTGACTGTTAAAATTTCAAATGCAAGAAAAGTGAAAGCCAGAGGGCAGGGAATTTTTTCTTAATGGTCATGATTCCCTTTTGCACATATCCGATTGTCAAGGCTTTCAGGCGTCAAGGATATTCACTACAAATTGAACGAAAAACTAAATGAGATGAGATAAGACTATTACTACATCATTCATACAACACTTAAACCTAAAAACACAAGAAAATATGATACTTTTTCAGACTGTGGTAAACAATCAAACATTGAAAGTGCAAAAAGAGAAAGTGAGAGGATCTCTGTTGAAGGGAAACGGTTCTTCTGCTGGGATAGTCCCTCATGAGTGCGGGTTGGCACTAAATAAATATCACACTCGAAACAGCAACCAAGAAAAGAACAAAAACACACTTAAAAGACTCAAAACACAAAGTGGAAATTACCAGTGATACCCTCCCTCTACTGCCACACAATGACAGAATCAACCAATGAATATATTAGGCTTTCTTAATGACTCATTCTGCATACACTAATATTTCCACAGACAAAAGAAGAGTTACACCCATACAGATAGATGTATATTAGGTACTTTTCCTGTCTGAATCAAAAGCTTACATGGGTACGAAGAGTCAAAGATCACTTAAGAATATAGAAAAAGAGATTAGGAGTTAAAATTACGTTTTTAATCAAGGGCCAAATGCGTATAATACTGTAGTGTGTTGTCATGGGCATTTTCACACCTCACTTGTTTGGAGAGTTTGTTTTGAAACCTGGCATGCTTTCTCCCTTAGTTCAGTTCGTATATGAACATGGCAATCACACTCAGATCCACACCAGAACAATCCGCACGAGATCGCCTGAACAAGGTGGTCTCGGCCTGCTTGGAAAACTCTGGAGAGGTTTGCTTGCGGGGAGAAAGCAATCTGAACCAAAGGACCAATGAACCACGCTGTATCGCAATGTATAATGGGTAGTTACGTATGTTTATGGAAAGCGGCAGTGTTTGTTTAGCTAAAGCTTCTCAAATTCGTGGGTTTACCTGAAACAAAGATGAAGTGAAATGCCTAATTTAAATTTGGCCAAACATATTTAAATATATCAAAGTTTACAAGGTGTTTAGTGAGCATCTCAAAGAGATGGGCTTTAATCGCCTGATTTAATCCAGAACATAAAACCTAATCGACAGTTTACTCGCACATGACATGTATTATCAAATTTACAAGGAAATGCTGCCTTGTAAAAGCCAACCAAACTAAGAAAAAAAAACTGCAACACTGTACCAATTTTGATGCCGTTTCAGAACAAAGCAAATGATCTTAAAATGCCTTGTCAACAAGTAGGAACTGGTGTATGCTGGGTTTTTGCACAAAAGTGACATTTTAAACATCTGGGGTGTAAAAACGCACTGTTGTTTAGTGATGCATCATATTCAACAATAAAAATGCCATGCATTGATTATGGATTTTAATAGTTGACAATTACTAATCATTTTTTTTTATTGCATATATGGAGTGCCGAAGTCACGACGTCACTCTGTAGGCCAAAACGCGGAAGTGAGTTAGCATTTTAGCACTCCCGGTTCCCTCGCGTTAAACAAAGCCTCTAAATATTTTCACGTTTTGATCCATGACATAGAACACACAGTTATAACCAGCTTGTGTTTTTTTAAACTAAATATAGGCTTCAGAATTTATACATTTTGGAATAACTTGTAAAGATTATCTTGATAGACAAAACGTGTAAGGGTCACAACTCTTTGTTGAACACAGATCTTATTTTTGTGACAGGTATTACACAGTACCGACAGTTTTAAAAAGCCACAGATATTTGAAGATGCCTCTGTACCGAGACAGTTTCGTGTCCTACAGTCTCTCTGCAGGACATCCTCATCTTTTGTTGACCCGGACTGTCTCGGACCACAGCTGGTACGCGTCCCACCGAACTCTTTTTCCCAAGCTTGGCGTAGAATTGCCCCTCTGCCCCTGTGGCCCCTTTTCGTAGCCTCCTCTTACCTTTTCTTTAAACAATCCCTCCCTCTCATCTTTTCTTTAAACAACCTTTCCCTCTCTCCAACGGGCTGCCCCACACACTCGCTAAATGAAGTTAGTCCAGCACCCCCCTCCCCATCCTCTTCTGCTCCCTACCAGACACACTCACAGAATTGTTTGTTAATAGTCCAATTAGATAATTGCCATCTTTCACTCCTTTTGCTCTCCGTTTCCCATAAAGGACTGAATGGCTTGGGGAGGGGGGGAGTTCAGCATGAAGAGGGCCTCTGGCCCTGCAAGGTGACAAGAAGGGTCCGAGCCTGTTCCATGCTCACAACCATTGGCTTGAATTGAATCATTGTAGCCTAATCAATGGTCTTATTGGATTACAGACCACTGCTGTTCCCCCAGATATTGTTGCTTTGACAATGAAAATAGGCGAGACTGAGTGGGTGGGTGGGTGTGTAGTGGTGTGGAAGGAGTGGGAGAGGGGAGGAGGAGGGGGCCGCTTTGGATTTTAGCGTTGGTATCTCGGACAGGTTGAGTTTTTTAGCGGTGCTTCAGCAGGTTTCTTTCAGGGCGAGGGGGCTGAGTGATCGTAGCATTCGTTTGGGGTTTGTATTTGAGGTGCGGGATGACTCTGGGTGGTTGTTGCACACTGTCCCCGGCTTGACAGAGTTCCCCCCTTGTGTTCATCTCCTTTCTTTTGTGAATCCGTGTTCATTACCACTACAGATTCCGAGCGAAGTGGATTCCATTTTTTTCGTATTTCAGGTCTCTCCGCCTCTCTCTCTCTCTCTCTCTTCGCTCTCTACCGATCTTTCCCTCTCTCTCTTTTTCGCTCTTTGCTTGTATTAGCTCCGAGGGTGCAGTGCGTGGCATCGGGCCGTTATCCGGGGGAGATTCACAGCCTGCACGTAAAGTTAGCCCGACCGAACTGCAGCCTGAGAGCAGAGGAACGGTCACTGCCGGGGCATCGAGGAATGAAGTGGAACTTTTCTGGCGGTCCTTTGGCTCCGTAATTGTGCGTGGTGGCGATTCGAGGCAAATCATCTCCCTTGATCCTGCGTGAACGAGGGCGGAGAGGGGGGTCGGAGTGAGTGGACCCCTCTATCAGGACAATGTGTATTTCCCAAACAGTTTAGAGTATTCATGAGGTTACGCAAATGTGGAGGCAGCAAAATTACCGTAATCAATTGAAGCGGCGAGCATGCGTCCGTCCACAGCTCTGATTACCCGGAGATTAGCCTGATGTGAATGTTGCAAGGAGAGGAGCTGTTAAATTGCTGTTGAATTTGGGTGAGAAGTCTATGATCATTGGGCAAGTGAGTTTGCACAGAGATAATAGGGCAGATCACTGGACTGGGCAAGTGCTGGTGGCACATTAGCTATCTGACTCCAACTCCAAGCTGTTGTTTTACAGAAAGACCAAACCTATATTACCCACAATAAGCAGTCTGTGTCAAAAACCCTTGCAGTTATTTCTTCCCAACAAGGAGAAAAAGGAGAAATCTTCGCAGAGGATAAGCGACTATGGATGTCCGCTACGGCCAAGACTCGGAGTCCGGAATGCTGCTGAAGAATGGACTTAAAGAGGGGAAAGAGGGAAAGGATTCTCAGGGGAACATTTCAAAAACATTCCTGAAGGACCAGCAGGAGTCCTTCTCTCCATCCGGACCAGTGGAAAACTGCGAAAAGAGCCGGACGAGCTCAGGAGATCCTGACTACTGCCGGAGGATTCTTGTTCGAGGTAAGTTCAAAAACACTCCTTTGGATCTTTCAGTAAATTCTGCACTCCCGAAAAAAACCAAAAAAAACAAGAAATCGATTTAACTTTTAACTTGGCTTTTATTGCGAGTGTCGCTGGTTTTATTGTCTTTCATGAGTGAGTGTATAGATTTGAGCGTTCACAAGTGGAAATTGATGTACGCTGAATTGATATGTTCTGTACTATGAAAAATAATTTGAATTGTTATTTTATCAGCTGTTAGAGTGTGTCATAGCTTTATGATCCAACTTTTCCACTGCCTTTAGTTGCAAATATTTGCAACTGTATATTACCATTATAGACATAAACACTAAAATTAATTGATTCATTATCAAAGCTGGAAAATACTTTAGCTCTGGTATTATATGATTGACAAAGCTTTATTAGTTTAAAGTACATTTTCTGTGGTTGTGAGGTTTAAGGATAAATTTAGTTATTTTTGTACATAAGGGATAATCTAACTTTTTATTTACACAACTGATTATGTTGCTTATAATTTTTATATGGTCTCTGCTTTTTATATTTATGAGCTTCAACGCTTTTTGTCCTTCATTGGAAAAATTACTAAGGTATCGGAATGGAGATCTGAAAGTCAGATTTCTTTTCTTTTCTTTTTTTCTTTCAGAAACAAATTGAGATTGTGGAGCATGCACAACAATTTATTTGTAAATTGAAAATGTTTCACATTAATTTTCAGAAAAGCTATTATTATGTTTTCATACAATGGCTAAAAACTGTTTGTCTATTTGTGTCAAATTACTAACATAGTTGTGAAGCCCCTCCTGCTACTGTCAGCTGATTGTAAAATTCTGGAGAGCAATCAGCTCCATTAATTTATTTAGGTTGTGAAGCTAAATCTAGGTCAGTATCAGAGGCCTGTTGAAATATGAGGAAATTAACCTCATGAAATTATTGTGTCATTTCTTCAGTCACAATTTAGCAGCCAATACAATAATTCAGTGTCTGGATTTGAATAATTTGTAGACCAGTGTGTGTGTGTGTGTGTGTGTGTGCATGTGTTTAATGATTTTCAAGTTGTCTCAAAACTTAACTTATTTTAAAAAATAATGTATTTATTGTTAAGAAAAAAAATAAGCATGCTTGTGCACAGATCTCTGACATTAATAACAAAAAAGGAAAAAAAGACTGATGATTTAAAATAAAAAAAACAGCTAAAGTGTTTGGTGTGTTTTTAAATATTTATTATTTTTAGTAATCACACATTTCTCTTCCTCTTTTCATTTACTTTGTTCATTTTATTACGAAAAGTTATTAGTAACCGTTTAAATTTTTTTGAAATATTTATAACTGAAATGTGAAAGACAGAAAAATCTAAAATTGTTATTCCCTTTGATTTGATAGATTTTCGCGTATTTGTGATTTATGCAACTTAATAGCTTTTTTATTTTACACAACACTATTTTCATAATAATAAGTTGTTAGTACTTAAAAGCATAGACCATTTTTATTAATAAATTAATAAGTATTAGTCATTTATATGCCATGCCATATCTACAAAAACATCACGGTCTTTGGGGAAAAAAGGTTTTCTTGATTAAAATGCCACATTTTAATCACTATCTTGATTTATTTCTCAAAAGAGTTACACTTTTAGCCTGTTTTTTATTATATAATGATTTCTACTAATTGTATGTACAAATATTTCACTGATATTTTGGTAACACTTTACAATAAGATTTCATCTGTTAACATTATTAACTACATGAACTAACAATGAGCAATACTTCCACAGCATTTATTGATCTTAGATGTTTATTTCAACATTTAATACATTTTTTTAAATCAAAAGTTTTATTTGTAAACCTTAGTTAATGCACTGTGAACTAACATGAACAAACAAAGAACACCTCTATTTTTATTAACTAAGATTAACAAAGATTAATAAATGTTGTAAGAAATATATTGCTCTCTGTTAGTTTATGTTAGTTAATACTAATTTTAACAAATGAGACCTTATTGTAAAGTGTTATCTTATAGCAGGTATATTTACTGAAAACATTTTCCCCTTAACATTTAGATGCCAAAGGTTCGATTCGAGAGATTATTCTCCCCAAGGGTTTGGATCTAGACCGACCAAAGCGTACTAGGACCTCGTTCACAGCAGAACAGCTGTACAGACTGGAGATGGAGTTTCAGCGGTGCCAGTATGTTGTGGGACGAGAACGAACCGAACTTGCCCGACAACTTAACCTGTCTGAAACTCAGGTACACACTCGAATACACACATCGATACACAATACAATTACAAATACACAAAACAATCAATTATAAAGACTTAAAAAAAATCACACACATTCAGCTCTC
This sequence comes from Cyprinella lutrensis, assembly GCA_027497675.1. Taxonomy (NCBI): domain Eukaryota; kingdom Metazoa; phylum Chordata; class Actinopteri; order Cypriniformes; family Leuciscidae; genus Cyprinella; species Cyprinella lutrensis. The sequence goes on from JAOTRC010000013.1 coordinate 14,759,693, forward strand.
CCAAAACTATTTATCCTTGACACGTCTGACGCATTTAAATGTGTAAAAATGCATTTTTTTTACACTCTGTACCATCTAAAAAGGCACACAGCTACCTGTCAACAATGTTCTTACTATATGATTTGATCTTTATTTTATTTGCATTTTGATCATCCTGTGGCAGAGCACCTAAAACATCAATGGTCCGATCGCATCTTCCTGACATTTTCCTGGGATAATTCCCTTTTGCAATAGTTTGATGGTTTGTTAGTCGCATGCAGGGCCGCTTTACAAAAATAAGCCCAGAGATGCATTTGCAGCACATGCTTTGCGCTGGGGTCAGTAAGAGGTCACAAGCTTGAGATTACATGACTGAACTGTACATGCACTCTCTCTCTCTCTCCCCCTGCTTCTCTGGCGGCCTTTTTTTATCCCTCTCTCTCTCTCTCTCTCTCTCTCTCTCTCTCTCTCTCTCTGCTTGTCTCCCTGGATAATCTGCAGTGCGGGGAAACTCTGACTTCAGTCGTAAGGCTAATTTTGGAGCCCACGTTTTTTATTTGTTTATTCATCAGTGAACATGTTCATTAAACCACATGCTTGCATGACCAAGCCTGCATTTGTTAAGGAAATGTCAGGCTCACAAATCTTTCTTTTCTCAATTTTTCAATCGTATGTTGTTCCTATTGATCGGGCGTCCCCTAATTAAACTCCTTGAACACCTGCAAACCGCCAAAGCTGTCTCAATGTTCCTAATTCTGTTGGCCATTTGAACTGTGTCACATTCTATCACATCATCACCCCACTAACGACTTTAAAATTCTTCTGCTCTCCTGTGGGGCGAAATTACGACATTTGAAGCCCCGAGGCAGATCGGTGCAGCTAACACGGGGAGCACAATAGAGTTAGCTTCACTAATGCCCTCTCTAATGCCCCGTGATGCAGTGCAGTTCAAATCCATGCCTTGATTACATTAAAGCTTTCCGTGTCTCTTCTTGGCCGCCTGATGAGGACGGTGAAGTGCTTCCTTAATGACGGCATCATGAAATTAACATTGTGTTCAGAGACGCGAAATGTTCTGTGGAAAGATCAAACGATGAAAGTCCTTGTGAAAGTTTCCAGCAATGCATTTTTTATTTCTCAAAGACAAAAACAAGAATGCGTGTAGGTAATTCAATGTTTTCCTTGACCTTCCGGTTCATGTTATCAAGAAAGCATTGCAAGATTAAACAAATACAAATGTATATGTTAGAAATCTATGGACAATGGGTTTAATCTGTTTAAACTCGTTAGTTAGCGTGTCATTACAACACTAATTGAACCGTTAAGGTATGTACTTGCTGCATATTTGTTCTTTAATAATTTTGCACTAAACATTTAAATAATAGCCTATGACCGCCATTGCGATGCCTTTAATGTGACAGTTAAACTGCGTGACACAATTCTGAGATGTTAGTCATTCTTCATTGTTCTTATTTCTCGGAATCTATCGATCACTTTAAGTACAGTGAATATGAAGCGCACCTCCTTTTCTCTATAGAAAATACATATATATAATGACTTTGTTTTGCTATTGGAGCTTGAGCTAAACACGTATTATCTGGAAATTGCCATTCCTCTTTCTTTGTAAACCTAAATGAAATGGATACAGTACAATTATGTGGTTCAAAACAGTATTGATTTGTCCTTGCAAGAGGAGCTTGTGTTGTGCTGTTTTTCAAAAGAAAAGCACACATTTTTGTCCATTAAATAAGTTGATATCAACACTTACTTTTACCTTTTTTTAATTTCAAACTAAGTTTTACTTACACTATTGATTTTAACTTAACTTTTTTACTGCTCCAAAAATGAATCAGATTTACCATAGACATGTATAATCTAATCACATTTTACCTTATTTAGTTTCTACAAATATGTTAAAAAATTAAAATTGTTTTACTTTTTTAACTTTATATTTATTTATTTGTTACATTTGCAACCAATTCTAGCATTAGTATTATGCAAAATCACTCAATTTCCCTCATGATTTTGTTTGTTGTGTTCTATTTTAAGCTGTTTTCTCTCGTTCGGTCTTTCGGCAGGTGAAGGTTTGGTTCCAGAATCGGCGCACTAAGCAGAAGAAGGATCAGGGGAAGGATTCAGAGCTGCGGTCCGTGGTCTCCGAGACAGCCGCCACATGCAGCGTCCTCCGTCTCCTGGAGCAGGGCCGGCTCCTCACTCCCCCTGGCCTGCCAGGGTTGCTGCCCCACTGCGGGAGCTCGTCATTAAGCTCAGCCCTGCGTGGGCCGTCTCTGGGCATCACCGCTAATGGAGGCTCCTCCAGTAGCAGTAGCAGCAGTGCGGCCAGCTCGGGCACAGCCGGGGGGAGCCCGCCGCTACCAGCGGTGACCAGTTCGGGGACAGTCACGGGGCTGCAGGGATCTCCGCCTGCCCACGGGCTGTTTAGCTTTCCTATGCCCTCTCTACTCGGTTCGGTCGCCTCACGCATCTCCTCCACCCCGCTCGGCATGGCCGGATCCCTTGCAGGGAACTTGCAGGAACTTTCTGCCCGCTACCTGAGCTCCTCCGCCTTTGAGCCCTACTCGCGGACCAATGGCAAAGAAGTGCTTGACAAGAAAGTTTTGGAATGATCACTAGGGGTTTCTTTTTGTCTTTGTTGTTGTTGTTGTTTTGAAATTAGTTTGAGCTCTGATTATCTCTCTCTTTTTTTTATTAACTTTCACCCCTTTTGTCACATCAGTGCTGTTGTATTTTCAATCTTGTGTTTTTTTCCCCTCATGTCATCAACCTGCACACTTGATTCCACTCAGAACTGTAAAAAGGTGGACCCACTTTTCAAAAACGAGGATTTTCAGAGCTTTTTGCACTAAATCAAAGTTTCTCCAAATTTGACACAAACGAGAGCTTGAGGAAGGAATGTAGCAAAAATATTATGGAGGGGAAGAGAGATAATGCTTTCTGAGGCAATATTTTCGGGGCACTTTTTTTCCCGTACAGCTTTTTTTGGAGCTGGACAGTTGTATTCAGATTAAAAACTAATCTGAAACCTGCTGGGTATTAAATCAGTAGTACAGAACATAGACCCCCTGATAAAAACTGAACTCAAAACTGCTCATGGTTTCAGTTTGAAGAGCGATCTAAATATATATATTATATCGGAATTCATTTCGAAAAGTTAGAATACAACACACAGTCATACTGTGGCTTTATATACACAGTTCACGGTACCAAGCTATTAGATCAGATGTCTATACCATTTTGTATTCGTTTGGTTAAAGATGTTCTGACTAAATGGAAGGAAAATGCTGTCAGACCGTTAAATAGTCCAATAGTCCTGTGTTGTTCTCTAAATGGTTTCTGTGAGGGTGCTCCCCAAAACGAGTTTTGAAGGCAGTCCCAGTTTGTGAGTTTGTATGTCTTAAATATGCAGTTTTTCTCCTCTGTATGTGTGTGTGTGTGTGTGTGTGTGCTGGTACTAAAGTTGTAGTCCTGGTTTCCATGTGTAGGTGCTTGTTTAATTGAAAACCTTACGAGAAAATTTGAAACGTCAAAGCTCCTGAGTGTCGACAAGAACCTCGCATTATTGGACTAGTCGATTTGCCGTGAGCAGCAAACCCTGTACCAATGCGGCAAAGTTTTCCAGAAGAATTCTACGCCCTTTCTATTATCAGACATGAAACGAGGCCGATCTCTGATGGACGAACAGGGTACGATTACTGTAGTATAAAAGCAAGATTGAATAACTAAAATTGTTATTTTATTGTAAATTATTCACGTCTGTAATAAATAGATCATTAGTATATCTGTAAATAATGAAAGAATGAATGTATTGGGGGGGAGGGAGTCCGACTGAACAGCCAATCAAAGCTCGGGTGGTGTTATTGTTAAATATCTTGAAGTTTGTGAATCGTGGTATGAGTGTGGATATATTATATATAACTAAAAAGTCAAAACAAAAACAATCTGTTCAGTCTTTCATTGCATCTTTCTTAGCTGTGTACATTTTAAATGATGTGACGGTTTCTTCATGTGGCGTTCTCAGCAACAGTGCAAATCGTCCAAGGTCACTTAACATTGCCAGTTCTGTCACGGCGCTGGCTGACATTGTGTGCTATGGGGATGTTTAAAGAAGAAGAAGATGTTGTTTTATTTATTTTGCACCTTTCCAAAGCTCAAGGTCGCTTTGCAGTGTACATTACAATACATTTAGACACCCACATAAGTATTACAGTCACATAGGATACATATAATCACATTATCCAAAATGGATGTTAATTAGATATGTTTTTAACTGGGTCTTGAATGTAGCACAAATGAGGTATTACGTAGTGTAAGAGATAGCGAATTTTATAATTGAGGAGCAGTACAGTAGTAGACATCCGGGAACGAGGAAGACATACAAGAGTTCAGCCTTGCGTGAATGGATGTGTCTGAACATCCATGAATTGCTCTCAATATATTCTATTTCATTTGGACAGAAACATCTCCCAGAGTTACTCCTTGACTTGGTTTTAGACAATTGTAGCAAACACAATAGGAGCAGGTTTATGAGAAATCTATGATCTAACTGTGATATTACAGGAAGGAAATAATCAAAGTGTTTGATTTTAAAGGTGGTTTGAAATATTAATCTGAAATATCTAGGATTTTTGCATTTCTTTACAACACAATTAAGACTTTTAAATGATGTGAGAGGGTGAGACAGTGATTTTAAATGAGAAAAGTGAAATGAGGTGAATTTAATAATTTATTGAGGTGTGGGATGGAAGGTAGACCAGACACCTCTGTTTTTCAAAGACGAAAAAAAGAAAAATCTGTCCTTGTAATTGCATGAACATTATGGTGTTGTTGCATAGTTATTTTATAAAAGAGACAGAGACTATAGAAAAGATGTTGGCATACACAGGGTAGGGAGAGGGAATTTTTTATTTGTAAAATGATTTTATAAATGTAAGCTTGAGCAAAGTCTGAAGGTTGTGGAATGGCAATGACTAGCCAAATGAAAGCAGAACTTCTCAGTGCAGATGAAGTTTTGCAACACTGAGTTCCTCAAGGGCAAAAAAACCCCACAATAAATCTGCATTTGAAAAACAGGATCTTAGTTTTAAAAATGATTTGTTTTTTTTGATGCCATTCAAACTGAAAATCTTTCATTTTAAAAAAAGACAGGTTAATATTTATTCAAAATAACTTATATGATTTTTGTATTACTTTGTTTTGCTGATAATACAATTTGAAAAGAAATAAGTTTGACATTTCTTTGATTACATGCCAGTTTTAGTTTTCGGGTTTGAGCTATCACATGTTTGTGCGTGTTTATATGTGTGCACTGATTGGACGATTCTAACTAAAGGCTTTTGTCACTTTGCTACTCGGAGTGTTTTGCAGGCTTTGCCCTTCTGAGTCTTGGGAATCTTCCTCAAAAAAACACAACGGTCTTGGCCTCCTCTCCCCCTCGCTCTATTTCTCCTCCCTCACAGCCCAATTAGGCTGAAGGTCGAGCTGCATTGTGGTTGGGGGTGAGGGAACGGGTGGAGACGATGGGGGAGAGTGTGAAAGAGGGAAGGGGGGGATTGTGTGAGACCACCAACACGTTCCCCGCGTCACATGACTAGCCCTTAAACACCGGCCTACGGAGGGAGGAAAGGCTGCATCCTGTGGGTGTTTTGTGCTCTTTGTGCATCCCTCACTTCCTCTTTTATTTGTGCTTACATATGGTGATCAGAGCGTAAACGCGCACTGTGAAAGAACCTTGTACAAGAGTAGAGTGGACTCGTGACCCCGATGGTCCTGGAGAGCGTTAAATCCTGTCATGGCTTTCCCGGCCTTTCCCTGAAGTGTCATACATGCTGACAGGCTTTTGCAACTAAATGATCCAATAAACCAATCAGGGGATTTTGAAAAGCTGAGCAGCAACACGCTGGTACCTTTGGCACATAGACTTGCCTAGGCCCTTAGAGTTCAATATGTCTAATGCTGACTGAGAATTAGTTTAGAAAATCCAAAAGAAAACACTTTCAGATATCTGTCTTCTGAGGATGAATAATTTAAAATCGGAAGCATGATCAGTGGACAATAATAGTTATACATACACTGTAAAAAAATTATAAAAAATTAAGTTACCTGGTTGCCTTCAAATTTTAAGTTGATTGAAATAGAAAAATTTAATTTTTTAAGTTAATACAATGAAAGAGTTTGATTTAATCATCAAAAACTCAAAATATTTTGTTATCTGAACAACATAAATTATTTAAGTTGATTTGACAAAAGAAAAAATGTTGTGATTACAAATCATGAAAATATTTTTTACAGTGTAATAATAAAGGGTTTTGAGCTTTGAAACCTATTTTTACAAATGTAAGACTTTCCTTAAATTAGATTTCATGAAAATTTGAAATTAACCAAAAATATTGTTGGTTTAAATTAAAAATTAAGTAACCTGGTTGCCTTAAAATTTGAAGTTGATTGAACTGGAAAAAGTGAGTTAATACAATGAAGGCGATTGATTTAATCATCAGAAACTCAAAATAATATGTTATCTGAACTAAATAAATTATTTAAGTTGATTTGACAAAAGAAAAACATGTGATAACAAATCTTGAAAATATATTTTTTTACAGTGTATAGTTTTTAATGCAGTTTTTTTTGTGACATCGAGTCTTTTTTCCCCAACCTACCACTTTTTACGATTCAATTAAACACAATTGAAATAAAACTTTAGAGTTCCATTGTCTAAGCATCCTTCTCACTCAGAAATGCTTCTCATTTTATAAATAAAATGGGTTGTAAATGTAGTTCTGTGGGTTTTTTTTTAACTGCCTATAGATGCATATGCGGTTTACGACAGAAACCTGCTGACTAGTGGCATATCACTAAGCCTATTAGTACATACCTGACACAGCAGACGTCTGGAAACGATAATAATCAGCAATGCCAGTGATGGCCCCTGCTGGGGTAGATTAAATACAGATGTTGTCATCAAATCTCACAGGTTTCAAACAACAATTATGCAGGTGGTATAAACACCATTAATCGCCACATTAGAAGCAACAAGTATCTCATTGAGGCGTTGGAGAGCCAAATCGGTTTGGTTGGCCCGTGTGAGTGGCACTACACCAAAATAGCCCATTTCATAATGTTTTCGCATTGTTGTGTAATATTTAATGCAATTAAAAATCACTTGTTTTTTAACAATAGCACAATTGTCTACTAGCAGAGGATTTGTTTCCCACAGCGTTTTGATTCAATTTGCGTTTGCATGGAGCAAGGTCGCTTCAAACGAACAATAATAAATACATCAACAATCCAACCTCCTTCCACCTGAACCAAACCGCACCACAAAGCCTTGATGGGTTTTGTGTGTGTGTGTGTGTGTGTGTGTTTGTGTGTGTGTGTGTGTGTGGACGGATTGTGAAACAGATGTATTTTAAGCGAGGGCACGGCTCCAGTGGGTGGGTACACTTCAGGGGCATTAATTTGCTATTTTTTGCATTCTGTCTGAAACATTTGGATTGACTCTCAAGAGACTTCACAAACGGCAGCATCACCACCACAACACCCACCCACTCCAAACTCTAGTGCTTTTCCCTGCCAGCATGTTTCACACTGTAGAGTGTGTGTGTGTATACTCATATCCAAACAGTATGGGTGTGTGTGGTTGTGTGTGTGTTAGGGCAGAGGTTCAAATCTTCAAATTTCAAACTTTAGATTTGAGTTTTGGACCTATTGTACTTGCTGCATGAAGAGAGAGATGAATTCAGTGGGAGAATGAAAATCAGATAAGTGTCTGAAGAGTGTGTTCAAACATCTAGTGTAGCTGTCAGTAAGGAGGAGTGATACGGTAATAATATTTGAGTGGAAAGTTACACATGCAGATGAAGATCCAAATGGATTCCACAAAAGTAAAACTTTCCTTGAATTGACCCTCATGGACAAAAAAAGGAAAATAAATGAAAATGGACCCTGTTTTTAGTTTTCAAAGCACATTTTTGGTCTTATTTTGAATGACAGAAAAAAATTTAATCAATACACACAAAAGCATGTTGTGTTTTTTATGGGTATTTTCCATAGATTTTTTATACTTTATAAATTGTTCAATCACCTAACCCTAAACCTGCCCATTACAATTTTTTTTACAGTAAAAAAAAACATAATTTAGTCTGATTTATAAGCTGTTTCCTCATGCATTCAGCAAACCAGAATACATTTTCTAAACACAGTTTAAGTAAGCAAGTGGCAGATGTTAAATTTGTACTAACACATGTATACATTTAAATTGCTCTTGATTTGAAATATTTGACTAAGCTTAAACTTAAAATTATCATGCAATGTCAATCTAAATATTTTTTTTAAATATTTTTATCAGTTTTAATTGCTAATTAAGTAAATGCTAATTTGTCAATAACCAAAGCATAGCAGTTGCTGAATAAGTAAGGCAATATTAATTTACCATAACTGTTCTCATATAAACCCCACACAACACAAACTATTATCCCTAACTAAAAAAATAACAAATTGTTTATTTTTGGAAGATTTTTACTTAGACTGCTTACAGAGCATTCACAATGTTTATTTATTTTTTAATTCAAAGTTTGAGCTTTATAGGGATTAGAAAAACTTTTGGTTATATTTTTTTTACTGACTTTTTTAAGTACTGACTGAGTAATAGCAATTAGCAACATGTCTTACTATACACTCTAAAAAATGCTGGGTTGTTTTAACCCAACTTTGGGTCAAACATGGACAAACCCAGCCGTTGAGTTTAACCCAACATTTGGGTTTGTCCATATTTGACCCAAAAATGGGTTAAAACAACCCAGCATTTTAATAGTGTGGATCTAAGGAACACACAATCGAGTCCAATCTTAAGTTTAAACTAATAATTGTTTGTTTTACTCATGCTTTAGCAGTTTCTCCAATTAATTCCAGCCACTCGGTCCGGCTGAGGTGAGTGTGTTCCGGTGGGAAAGTGCAGACTAAAAATGCTGGGTTGTTTTAACCCAACTTTGGGTCAAATATGCAAACCAAAAAAGTCACCTGATTTAGGTCTTTAGGTGCTTTTAGGTGTTATTCTGTCTTAAGCACTTTCAAGTAGTTTAAAACTGTGAAGCCTTAATGGAAACAGTGATAGAGTGATAGAAGCATTGGCAGCTGTCCCTGAGAGTGACACTCGAGAAAAAGTCTATTCTTTGTGACTTTTATCCTTTTAAATATACATAAGATTCTTAAAAGTATCCCCCATTCTGAGAAACTTGTAACCTTGATAAACTGCTCCAGGTATGCTTTTATAAATTGATTCCAGGCATGAGTGAGGTTTCAATATTGAAAGAACTGTAACTAGACAATGTGATCAAATGTGCTCAGAATAAAAGAGCTGGTTTAGAAAGGATAAAGCTTTAAGGACGTCTCAAAATATTTGATTCATAAGGCTTTGTATTTTTGTACATCAGTCAAATAGAATAGTTTTAACGTTTTCTTGTGTGAGCATGCATTTAAAATAAAATAGTCTTTAAAATAAAGTTGTTATGGTTACCTTTTTTTTCTAATTGGATAACATATTATCATGAATAGATGACCATTGGTTTAGCCAGAAATAGTTTTAAGTGCTTCTAAAAAACTGATACAGCTTTTGATGAACAAGTATGACAAAAGCCTCATAATGGCATCCCTTACAATGGTGTGACAAAAAATCCCTTTTTTTTTCACCAAGGCCGTGCACCTGTGAGTCACACTATGAGAGGCAGATATTTTATGAATAATCGGTGTAATTCTGTATCCACAAATTAATATGAACGTTCACTTTTTAATTTGTTTTCTCCATAAACCTAATCAACCAGCTCTGAGATGAATCAAATTACACATTTTGATTCAAATCGAATTTTAGGGAAGAACTATTTGCTTCATGGAGCACTGCAAATTTTGATGTAATCGAATCAAAATGCTAAAATATGTTAAATATGTCAAATATAAAAATACTGATTTGCAGTCCCTGATTCATATATAGTTGATTATGTCATTCACAGTGCTTCTTAGGAGTGGGTGGTTCTAGCTGAGCTCTTTTGCTGCCATTTGCATTTCCATGGTAACAGTGTTCTATTGGTGGCCTTTTTTAGGATTATGGGTAATGTAATTCATCACAAAAAAATTAACTATTTATTATTCACATTTTGCTTAGAAATCTCAGATCTCATCATTTGTTTTGATTATCTAGGATATAATGGCACTTTTAATTTTGGAATGCTGTTGCAATTTATTGTGTCAGATTTATTGGAGTTGTTGATATCACATATTGTGTGTGTTCTTTATAAAATATAGTGTTTTTAATTAACACATGCATAAATCAAAAGAGATGTTTGTGCAAAGATAAATGTAAATTGGCAATGTCAATGAAGTTCAGAATAATTTCAAATTTAATATAAAAAAACTAAGAATCCTTACTTTTCAATGTTCAAGCCTTAATTAACAATGCGCTGCAATTTCATATGAGAGGCCTTCACCTCAGTAAAATAAGGTGCTTTGTGATTCATTCATTCTCAAATCACTTAGTGGCTATAAAAATGATTCACCCTGTAAGATTTAACATTTTACAACATTGATCCACAGGATTTAATTAGACTTTTCTTAAACTGATTAATAGAACAATTTTCATTAATGACAAAGGGATTTCTCCTTTTACACATTGGTCAAAATGTAGGCTATTACAGATTCTTTTGCCTACATAGTCATCCCCTTTTAATTGAGTATTTAAATGCACTTTTGTCAGCGATTACAGCCTTGAATCTGTGCAGTTTTAATATCTATGTGATTTCTTAAACTAAATAACTACACCAGCAATGACTGAGGGGGTGAATACCTATTAAATAAATTATTTGTAATTATTTTAGATAATTATGTAGAGATCTTTTTTTCCTTTTCACTTTGGCATTGGTCTTTTTTCCATCAGTGTCAGGAAGTCAAATTATGTCCATTATGCTGTAAACAACAAAATAGGAAAAGGGCCAAGGGGGTGAATCGTTTATCAAATAATTGTTTACAATTTTTATATTTTTACCTTAAAATCTAAAACCCTTACATCTCTTAAAATGTTACGCTAGGCCTAGTTAGCGTGTTGGGTTATGTTTATGTTAGATAATGGACTAGTCTATCATTATTGTTCTCACAAAAACATCTTTAAATAACAACGGGGGATTTGTGTAAAAAGGCTGTGTTAAAAATGAAAATAAATCATGGAACACCAAAGTGTAATTTGTAGAAATTGTCCATTCATGGGCACTGACTGTATCCTGACTCTTGCTGACTCATGCACGCGCTCGTAAAGCACGTCTTTTACGTGAGCATGCACGAGTTCTACTTCCTGATCACGCTGTCATATGACTCCGTCTGTTCATCCGCTCGCCGCGTAGATCTGTTTACACATAGACAGTGTAGTTTAATTAAGAAAAATAACAACAATGTCTACATTAGTAGCTAATCGACCCGTGGATCTGAACGGCCCTGAAGCAGCGGCTCGCCAGCACGCGCAAGCCGTAGTCAGAAACTACATCTCCCAGCCCAGACTGAGTGAGTGACATTTAAATTTCATTCATACAGCTAACAGCGGCAACACATCTGGCGTTTCTCTCTCTCGTCTAGTTCTCTGCACTGCTTTTTAATCTAAATTGGGTTTGATCAGAGGTTAAACACCGCCAGGACGGAGCTGATCTACCGCTAGTATTGTCAATGTCAGATTTGAGTCAGTAGAGCACCGCTATCGTGCTAAAAGTAGCTAGAGCTGTTTATAGGTCATCGCTCATCACTTTTATTTTATTTATTTTATTTACTAATTTTAAAGGCTATTGTGTAAATAAACAAATTAAATGTGATATGTAAGCTCATTTTTATAAGAAAGTGCATAACCTTTGGTGTCTTTGAAGGTCTAAGCGTAAACATGCTAGCTAACCAATCAGGGCTAAATATGGATATTTATTGGCAGAACGGTTTGTCTTATCTGGAATCTTCATCCAAAACTTCAATAAATCGTACTTTTATGTCAAAGATTGCTTAGGGGTGGTATTTAACTGAGCTAGATGCAACGTTAAGTGTTATAAGGCTGCTTCAATGAGTGGCTTATAAGCTTCATTAGATTAATACTGATAGATAGTATGACTGAATTTATATGAATATGCAGTGTAGGTCTGTATTTATTTAGTGATGGGAACGGACGTTTTTATGAATTTGTTTTTCGATTCTCACGCAGTATGTAATGCAGTAAGAGAGACAGATGGAGGGATGATCCCTCTCATGTGACAAGATCACGTGACACCCAGCTGAGCTGGTGGTGAATAACGAGCACAAATCATGTGACTTGGTTTGTAACAGAAAAAGTTGCAAATCGTTTAAAACCCTATGAAAAGCACAGTTTCTCCCCAGTGTTGACATATTTCCTATTAAGTTTGAATGTGACGTTAAAGGGTTCATCTGTTTTCCTATTTGGTGGTTGGTGGTTTTAGCACTGACTGGTTTAGCCTTCTCATTCTTAAGTGTTTGATTGGGCACTTTATCCAATGGATGAGTCATCAACATTTGTAGTGTTACTTCTCAGACTCAAAATTTTAAATCTTAATATATGCTAAAAGTGTATTTTGTCAATGTTTAGACATTCACTGGATACAGATGTCTGATCTGAACTATAATTTTAATTTTATGTAGTGCAGTGCAACAAGTATATTTGTTTGGTCAGTTTTGAACCTGGCATTTGCAGTGACATGGAAAAAAAACCCAGTGAGATGCAATAGATGGTCAAATAGAGGAAGTAGCCTATAATATATTTTTGTATTCCAGTTACAAAATAGTGAATTTTCCCACACGTCTTTGTCGTTCACAAAATTTGGTCTTGCTAAGAAAAAAAAAGGTTTTTAAAGAAGTCTCTCATGCTCACCAAGGCAGCATTTATTTGATCAAAAATACAGCCAAACAGTAAAGAATATTATTAAGATTTATGATAACTCTTTTCTATTTGAATGTTAAAATGTAATTTATTCCTGTGATTTCTGTGACAGCTCTGAATTTTCAGCATCATTACTCCAGTCCTCAGTGTCGCATGATCCTTCGGAAATACTTATAATATGCTGATTTGCTGCTCAAGAAACATTTCCTAATATTATTAATGTTGAAAATGGTTGTGCTACTTGTTATTTTTATTTTTTAATTCATAAATAGCCTTAAAACAATAGTCTCAAATTGCCATTGAGATTTTTTTCATGTTCTCGTGATTTAGACCTGCTTAAAAATTGCAGAGGAAGTGTATAGTTCTCTAATGGGGAAGTAGGCATGAGCCAAACATTCAGGCTGGGAAGATCTGAACACTGAAGGTTTTTTATATTCTATCTCTTGTATGTGTAGATTTGTCGTTGTTGTTTTTTTCTCTTATAAATAATACCCTACATTTCGTCCTCTCAATTTTTCTCAAAACCTCGAAATATCCTGCATTCAACCTGCTGAAACATCAGATGACTCCGCACAGTCATAATGCGTTACCGGCATCTCTTCAATAACATAATTTGACTCTTGTGTATGATGTTTCAGCAGTTGAGTAGTTAATTTTGTTTACCCCTTTAATGGAGAACCTTGCAAAAATTACCGGTCGTCTGGCATCTTTCTCTCATTTTTTCCCCCTTCATGTGTATTATCAGTGTAAATCTCATTAATTTAGACCTCGGAAAACACACTGTCTCACAGGGGCGTGCAGGTAGCGTGTTTTATTTTTTTCTAAAAGTGTCAAAGGAAAGCTCAGGCTGAAAGCCTCTTAGCAAACCAGGAAGAAAATAAATGACTTAATGGAAGAATTGAAGCCTTCCCTTCTGAAAGCCAAAGAAGCTGCATGTGTAAAGACCCCCGATCTGATCCGCCCCCCAGCATATTGTTAAAAACAGCCTCTCTAATGTAGGCATGCCAGATAGCAGCACCATTTTGTGCCTCATCAGTGGCGGAGTGCATGCTGATAGTGGGCTGTGATTGAAGGCAATGAAGACTGATGGGAAGGCAAACACATAGATCTGTACATGAGTCCTGGCAACGACTGATATGCCGTCACAGTCAAGAGGCCGTGGCCGTCAGCGCAGGTCTGATTGGTCCTGCTTTGTCCTTAGAAATTGCTGGAAAACACAGTGAAAAGACCTTCAAGTTTAAAACTTTTAAATCTCAAATTTAAAAAAAAAGGAAACCAAAATTGAGGCCATTGAAAGGGAGAAGCAGCCGTAAAGTATTTTGCCATTTTGTTACCAAATGTTTGGTATGTAGAGAATTTTTTTTCACATATTTTTTTGTTTCTCATCATTTTCGTCGTCGGCTAGTGCGTTTAAATACTTTATTAGCATTCTTATGCCCAGTCAAATTTCTAGGATGCCTGAAGAAACAAACAAACAAAGTAAACGTACAGTGCATTCATCTTTTCTGTGCAAGTAAAGGCCTTTTTTGTCTTAATCACGTCATTTGCAACAAAAGCAATTAACCCAGACTGTCTGTTCGCTTTGTTTTAACACTGAATAGACGTTTAAATGTGCTGAAAAGACATTCAGCACGGTAATGGTATTTCTGTGAAGAAACAATTACCCGTAATGACATGGTTATAAACAAATCTTTCAGATGTCACAGCCCTCCTTTATTTTATCCACTGTTTCCTGTTGCTAATCCTTTTGTCCGCCTGTAATTAATCAATTGTCGTGACAGTGAAAAAGAAAGCCCGCGGTGGGCGTTCGACTTCATCTTGCCATCAAAGAAAAGTAAATGAAAGACAAGTATAGAACAGTCAACTTTCAAAAATAGTATCCAAGTATATAAAATTATGGACCACTTAAATTGAATGGAAAAAAAAAATCCTTTTATTCCATTATGCACGTCACATACGACACACTATTTTTCTTTACAGAACTTCGGTTCTATCTTAAATACGTATTATTATTTTATTTTTTTGTTGTTGTTGTTCTTGTGTGTTTCTATGAAAAATGTTATGTTTACTAAGTATGTGTGTTTATGTATATGAAATATATAATTTATTTTAATTTATAATTATATTTTAATTAATATTATTTCAGATATTATTAAGATGTTTACATTTCGTGAATAATTATTTACATGAAACATTTAAATAAAAATGACTACTAAAATCTTCTAATTGTCTGTCGTTGTCTTACGCATTTTTAAATATGCTTTTTACATAAATATGCGTTTTATTGCACAGTGTCCAAGTTCATAAAATAATAGGCTAGCTGTCTAAATGCGCTAGAACTTTTGCTTACAGTTTTATGTATTTTTGTTATAAAATATGGAGATTCTCAGATAATAAAAAGTTTCTTGATTTAAAATATCTTGTCTTGTTTCCAACACCAAAGTAGCTTGAGCACGCCATTCATATCGGCTCCAATATGATATGTGACAAACAAGTGTAAACTTGGCTTGTCATAGGGGGCCCGCTATGGACTTTTGTTATAGATCTGTTGCTAGGCAGCGTATGAGTGAAAAAACCCGCCTATCCCTGCAAATCACTCTCAAACTGTTGCAGTAGCATTACGGCTGTTTCGATCTATTGTAACTGCACCACTTTGCAACCTCTCCTCGAGAGGCAGTGGGGTTAACCAGCTGTCTCAGTTTAGCTGTCACCCCTTCAGTCTGCATCCCGCCTGGAAACACACACAGATTACAGCTCTTCCCACCGTCACCCCCCCTCATACACGCACACGCAGTCCTCTGATTACACACGACCCAATCAGTGCATGTGTGTGTGGGGAGTCCTCCGTTACAGCCTCTGCTTCTACCTGTGGGGTTAAAAGCATTCCTGTTTGATGGGGGTGTCATCACTGTGGAGGTCTTTGTTAGGACAGATGAACAGCCACGATTGTGTGTGTGTCTGTCTTTATCAGACTGTCTGTGTGTTCCACGCAGGTCTCGCTTTTGTTTATTTTTGTAGGGGACTTTTTTGTTTGGTAGTTTTTGATAGCATGTCAAGTTAATTCCCTTTCTCGTCGCATTTAATCCTGATGTCATCGTCACGTTATTCCAAACATTGTAACTTCAGACGGACTCTTCGCATCTCCTAAATGGCGCTTAAAGAGGGCATTACATTATTATTTTACAATAAGGTTTCATTTGTTAGCATTATTTAACAACATTAATGTTAAGCTCAACATTTTCCAATATGTGTTTTATATCTGTTAACATTATGAACCAGATTTAACAATTGTAATTAATGTTAACAAAGATTAATAAGCACTGTAACGAATGTTTTGCTGATTAGCTAATGCCCTAACCTTAATTTATGGAACCTTATAGTAACGTGTTACCATTATTTTGAACTGAATGTTCAGCCTCTCATGGCAAAATTTGATTTATTTTCCATTTTATATTATAATTTATATGTTATTTTACAATTTAATGTTTCAATTTCAATACTTAATATAATTTTAGTTTTTTTTTTCTCCTTTTTTTCCTTTAGCAACTTTTCAGTTCACAATAACATAAAATGTTCTGCCTGGGAAGGTTCATATTTAATTACTTGGCTCATGGGTTATTCAAAAAGGCTACAATCATGCGTTTGTGCATTAAATCCTTAAATCATGAAGGCCCTCCAAACAATATCCCTAGTTTGTCATTAATATTTTATACATTGGAAATGATCATCCTTCGTTTTTCTGATTTTGCTCAATTTATTTTGATACGTGGTCTAAATCCGAAAACTGCCCTTTTGAGTGTGTTGCACATTGTGCTGTCAGTGCCATAATTGGATTCCCTCTGTTATAGCATTGAAGTCCTAGAGAATACCATCAAGGTCCCCCGTGAGCTCTGATTCACTGTCTTTCACATGTCTATCTCTTGGTCATCCAACGTTTCTCTTTCTTTTTCTTCAAGAAACATTTTATTGTTCCCACAGTTTTTACATTTGTTCAGCGAGTTTCTGAATAGGCATAACATTGAGTTTCAATCCGCAGCTATTATATGTCTTTACAGGACTGCAGCCGCAATTATTGTCGCAATTATTATTTATTTTCACAGAAATGTGCTAATGTGTGTTTAATCAAAAGCACAGTATGTACGTTTTGTGCCATTTATGTTGGTGGCGACGGGTCTTGTCCGTACGTGCAGAGTAGCTGCGTAATTTCTAGTGTTTTGGCAGGTGGTTTGTTTAATTCTACCATTGAACCTTTTTTCTCACTTATACAGCTTAAACAGTCTGTTCATTGTTCTCTCAGTCAGAAAGAAGAGGTGTCATATCAAACTATTAGTCATTTCAGTCTCCAAATTATGAATATGAGCTATGAAGCCATTGGCAACATTGCAGGTCTGCGACAAAAAAATCCACTTTCAGTAGCTGATTTTCCGAATTTCCTAAATGCACGAATTAGATTTCTTAGAATTTCTTTAGAAAAAATGAAATATTTCCTATCTTGCCAGTCTACATTTTAAAAAGTTTAATGGATACTAGCTACTCTCCCCTCCGACAGGATCAGTCTTTTTCAGTTACGGTATCAAAGACACCCAGTGTCTCCGTATTCATTATCAAATCTTAATACGCGGGCCTTACGGGGTAAGTTTAGCGGGTGTCATGGCGGAATTGTGTCAGGCTTGTTTGTCTGTTTAATGACAGTTGCATTTGTGTCCATCTGATCCCAAACATGGGGCAATTAGCACTCTCTTTTATTGCGTCTTATGGGAAACCACCGTGCAGATGCTCTGCAAAAAAAGAAAAAGAAGAAATGCAGGAGGATGTGCGTGAATGAGGGAAGCCTGGCACCTTTGCCTGCGCTTTTGTATCGTTAATTCAGTTCCAGCGCAACGCTACCGGCCGGCCCAAAAAACGCCTCTGTCCCACCGTGCGCCCCCTCCCTCCCCGTCAGCGCTTCTCTTTCACAGCAGAAATGGAAATGTGTTGGAATGCTCCATGCCTCCTTTCAGCACCACTTGAATGGGCCCTTTAGTATTTCACACCAAGGTGTCCTTCAGGGCGCGGGGTCAGGCTACCAAAACAGCTTCTACCGCCGGATTAGAACCAATTAACATCTCGGCACACAATAGGGCCTGGCAGCTCCACAGGCCTCACGTTGACCCGCGCTGGTGTTGCATGCCTAGCCCTCGGACCGGCGCACTCAAACTCAAGTGTCCTGGGAGGGGTGGGGAAAGTTTTTCAAGCCTAATGGGAAATGTTGCTACTTCACACCATGTGAATGTATAGCCATTTTTTAATCTTTATTTTACAAGGCCTCTTATGCGGCACTGAGTCCTCTGTGTGCGGAGTTGAAGTGGGCCGCCATCTTCATCACAGAGCTTGGCTCATGGATCGGCGGGGTTGTTTCATCGCCCTGTGTTTTTTGTGTGTGTTTTTTTATAAGCAATTCGTCTTGCTTGATTATGATCAGATTTTCCTACTCTGTGTATTTGTTTTGTACAGCCTGTTTTCTGCCTTTACCCCCCTGGAGAGTATTTAGATGTAACAAATTAACATTTTTGCTTCTGTTGTTTGGCTAAAAAGTAGCTGCGTCCTGCTTTGGCAGTGCAGATTAGCACCTGCGTGTCTTAATTTAGCGTTCGTCTAATGTTGTGCACAATATCAGAGCATATCATGAGCTTTGTTTGAGTAAAGATTTCATCTCCTCACTATTTTCCATTAGCAGTTTGCGTTGCGTTCGAGAGACTTTTAAGGGGTTGATGTACAATTATAAGGCCGCAATTTTCCAGCCTCGTAATTATGATCACCTCTCAGTAAATAGACATGCATCTCCTTTGAAACATATGGGCAATTTGTAGGGTAAGTGTAGCTATTAAATCCATTTTATAAGCACCTCCCTGTGAAGCACATACTGCAATTTGTCTGGGCTGAGGAAAAAAGGACGGAGGGAAGGAAAAGCCATAATGTCTTGAAAAATGATGGAATTTGCAGGAAGCCTGCATTTTTGTGCGTTCGCGAATTTGCCGAACGCATCTGTTTTTGTGTGTGTTGAGAGCGCGAATATTCAGTGTTAGGCTGATTTGACTACTGTTTTTCTTTCACCGTAATAACTGCAATTATGAGACTAATCATTTATTTAGGGAAGACGTGTCGCTCAGGGAATCACAATAATGGGAGCTTAAGTCTTTCACCTGTGCCGCAAATATCTTTTTTGTGAGATTTCTTGTTTTATTAGACATATTAAAAAATGTTTTTGATATAATAGGATTTTGGACAACCATATTAAAATAAAAATGATATCATTTCAATATAAGTAAATTAAAGTTGCAAGTAACCGTTTTATTGGGGGGCGATCAGTCCAAAAGTTGCAAAAGTCAGGTGGTGCAACCAGGAAGTCTGGTGGTGCAACTGCAATGAAATAAAAACTTATTTTAGCTAAGTAGGCCTATGTAATACATTTATGGTAAGATTGTCTATTATTATTGTTCTAAAATGTTAGTTTTAAATTAAAGATGTTTTACACTTACGTATTAATAATAACAATTAGATCATTTTTTAATAGATGCCACTATCAAGTAAAGAAAAATCTGTCACACTTTTTTATACTGGGTGTCGCACATTACAATGATCTGGCTGCAAAAGCATATTTTGCAAAAAGAAAAGGGTCATGAATCTTGTTTAGTATGTGTTATATAGTGTTCCATTAAAGTTGCTATGAATTTAATGTTTTGATATTTGATGAATGCATTTTTGGGATTAATATAAAACTGACTGTCTTTGTTGTTATTCAGTCACCTTCAATTACATCTAATCTCCTTTTCCAGGTCCTATTCAAAATTCAATCTATATATGTATAATATGTATTTGTATATATATGTTTATGTGTGTGTGTATGTAATTAATAATGACAGTGAATATGCTGAATGCTGAAATTTTCTTACTTTCAATTCATTGGCAGAAGGCACAACTGATATTCATCAGCTAGTGAAACCATTTAATTTTATTATTTAAACCCAACAAATATAGCTCAAAGTGAACAAACGTCTAGATTTTGAACAGTTATTGTATTTAATGCATTTACTAGTATGCTTCATGATCCTCTTTTTGTCTTTAAGTAATATCAGATGCTAAATATACTAAATACCTGGCCACTAGAATGCAATAATTATAAATGAATATGCATAAACTACACAACCACAAAATAAGTATTTGTAAGCACTGTAGACACTCTTTGCTAAGATTTCACAATAAAATTTGGAACATATATTTATAAAAATTTGGTTTTACCACCTGACAAAAAAAGTAAAAAAATTAATTTAAACACTGAAATGTTCTAACAATTAAAACTTGTTTTAACAATTAAAACTTGTTTAAACGCATTGTTCCTGACATAAAAATATGCATTACGTCAATTTTGAAAAGATTTTTTTTATAGAAAATTACCAAAGGGCATAAGAGAGGAAAACGCAACAGACTTCTGTCATTTGGTAACTGCATTTTTAAAAAATATTTTATGAAAACAAAGATGGAACACAAATATAAAGCCATAAAGAAAAGTAACTAAAAAGGGATATGACAACAAAAAGGATGGGACCACATTTCCCCTTTTTACTCTTCCATTTCTCCTCAGCTAGTAAGGAAAGTCACGATGTGCAGGTGTGTGTGTGTGGGAAACGGCAACTGTGCATTGACAAATGATTCTGCTTTCTGAAGCCCTAATTAGTGGCATAGTGTCTGCTCCCCGTGGGGCTGCTGTGCTGGGCGTTAGAGATGGTCCATTCTTATTTCCTACTGCCTTTGATATCAGACCGCAGTCTGATGGCGTACACAAAACCGACACACTGGGGCGTGATGGACGACCCAGAGAAGACAAAGCGGACTCTTCTCCATCTAGCAAGCACCACCTCTCTCTTTCACGTATACACACATGCTGAAACAAAGTGAAAGGACACACACCAAATTGGCTCCTGTGACAGGGCGGCTAATGTTTTCCCATGCAAAGTAAAAGGCCAAAGTAGGAGACCACACCCTCTGCTCCTAATGATGATGGCCCATCCTGAGCATGCACCTGGACCCTGGACACAAAAAAAATACTTGCTCATAGGGATATGCACTATCCCGATTTTTGATCTTGATCGAACTACTTTTGAAGAACAACGTATCATTTGCTGTTCTGGAGCCTCCTTCCCAATATACTGTTCTGTTATATACTGTTCCCAATATACTGTTCATTCTGTTTTGGTACCTTGTAAAACTACATTTGCAAAATAGGAAAATTAGTTTGGCTGTATACTGGTAAAACAAAAATTAATTGAAATTTCCTGAAAATAATATCGCCCGCCCCTACTTGATCATACTGATCTGTTCTGGTTGGGGAGAGATTGCAAAAAAACTATGTCCCTGTACAAATAATTACATTCTTTCTTTAAAATAAAGTAAAATATATTTAAAAAGCTCATATCGATGTAATTAAAATTCAATACTAGTTTTTATTTTCTTGCTTCCTCATGATTACACTGATGGATTGGGTTGTAAAGAATGTATTGTGACCTATTGCAGGTCAGACTAGAACCTGCCTTACTCATATGAGCACCACAACTCTGTAAGAGTGTGTGTGGACCACAGCTCCAACAATTAGCAGAATTTCTTCCCTTCTTCCCTCCATCTGATGTATTTGTGTTTATATTTAGGGCGTACTATGCCTGATCTCTGAGTCAGAGTTTGTCAAATGCAGACAGTCCAAGAGTGATTCAGGAGTCACATGAACCTCGGTCATGTTGGAAAGAGTGTCATCTTAAAGTCACTTCTGTGGCCCACTCTGCTTGGCCTGTTCAACCCAAAGATAGTTATTTTTGTCTCCCTGAAATGAATGTAATTGTTTTTATAGGCTGTGTGAGACTTTTTGGGCACATGGAACCATCATAAATTACCATAGTCTGAGGCAAGTAATTGTCCCTCACGGAACAGAGTGAACATGTCGTCCCCCGTCGTGACATCTGCCGAAAAAGCTGCCTTGAATGTGCTAACTATGTTCTTGTAGCCCTGACATTTGGGCATGGAAATTTATGAAAGCCATTTAGAATACTCCAGTAAAGGTCACTGTGTACAATTAGATGCACAGGTGTCAAGAGAAAGAGTCCTCATTTCCATGTGATTGTGGGCTTTTGTAGCAAATATCATGCACTTTATTGGTCACAGCATCTGTGTGTGTGTGTGTGTGTGTGTGTGTCTGCAGTGCACTCTCATGCTTGTCAAGAAGACATGCAGCAACCTAGAATCAATAAAAGTTTCCCATATATATGTTTAGTAATTGCATGTTTACTATTCGCGGCGTCTCAAATGGTCAAATAAAAATGCAAATTGAAGATGTACATTTTAATATTAATTATGTGGCGTTACATAGCATCCTTTCCAAGCAGGGCAGATTCTGTAAAAAAGGTTTATTGTGTATATTTTTATGTTTTGTTTTTGTCATCCTCAGCCTACTCCACTGTGTCTGGTGTAAATGGGCCACTGGTTATCTTGGACAATGTCAAAGTAAGACCTATTTCCATGTTTTAACATGTAAAGTATCTCAAAATATGAGAAGATTTATTATTTCTTTTGTTTTAAACTTCTTATAGTGACTGTACAGAGAAAAAAATGATAATAGTTATATTTTGCCCTTTAATTTGTAACATTTACTTCTCTAATTTTTAGTCAAGACAATACAAAAAATAGTCCTTGCTTCCATATGTAAAAGAAAATGGAAAGAAGGATATTTTTCCAACTGCAGTAAAGAAAAGAAAGAAATAATGATTTTATAGTTAAACTTTTAAATATATTTTATTTTGGATAAAATTATTTATTCCTTTTTATTGGTCATTTGTATTTATGTAAAAACATACTGGTGAGTAATTAAGTTTGGAAAAAGTTTTTTATTATTTGTAAAAAAAAATTAAGAATTATTACTCCAGTTTTCATGATCCTTCAGAAATCAGTATAATATGATTTGCTGCTCAAGAAAAAATTCTAAATTATTATTGTGGAAAATTTTTTTTTGTCTTTACTGTCACTTTTGATTAATGGATCATTGTTAAATAAAATTTTTTTTTTTTATAATATTTCCTTTTTTCCCTAAAAAACTGAATGGGTTTGAATGGTAGTATATATTGATCTTTATTGCCCTCCTCTAGTTCCCACGTTATGCTGAGATTGTGCACCTCACCTTACCTGATGGGACCAAGAGGAGTGGGCAAGTTCTGGAGGTCGTGGGCACCAAAGCTGTCGTCCAGGTGCACTGAAATCACCTTTTTCTTTTAAATTGAACTGTTCTCTATAAATGTTAGAGTCAGTACTTACAGTATCTCAAGTAAAATATTTACATTTTGTGCCCATTAGGTGTTTGAAGGAACCTCAGGTATCGATGCTAAGAAGACCGCATGTGAATTCACAGGTGACATCTTGCGCACGCCTGTGTCCGAGGATATGCTTGGTAAGCATGTGACTAATGCTCATGTAATCATTGTCTTTATGTGTCTTCTACATACAGATGTCATGAAAAACTTGTCATTTTATTTCAGGACGTGTTTTCAATGGGTCAGGTAAACCCATTGACCGGGGTCCTACTGTTCTGGCTGAGGACTATTTGGACATCATGGGTAAGAGGCTTCTTTTTTTAGACCTATATAACATTTGCAGGAATAAATGTCTTCTTGAGAGGCGCATAGATGACTGACCAATACTGTTGGTCTAATTTACTCTAAATGTTGGGTCTTTTTGGTATCAAACTTTAAAATTTAGCAGCACAGCTTTACCAATTTGGCTACTATGAACCATGTTGAATGTTCTTTGTCAGTGTGTGCTCAGCTTGTCTGCAGCTCAGTTGAATGGGCAGTAATATGTTTATAAATGCCTAAAATTCCTCCTTGTTAGTATTTGAATATTTTGAGAGATTGAAAGGGAATTTTTGTGTGCTTTCTAAGCCATTTACTGACCTCATGACCCTGATCTCTGCTAAGCTGAAATGCCAAAGGTGAGCCTTTGAGCTATCAAAAGTATACAATGGGGACTCAAAGCCACGTTTGAATGAGCCAAATGGATAAGAGGGGGCGTAATAAAAGGTTGATCAGGTTTCAAGGTCATACCACTCCAAATGGTGTGTAGAATGCTGATATGCCTTAATGAGATTTTTTTTTTTCTAAAATATGAGCCTTGATCATTTGCCATGAGTGGTCAGTGTGGGTAGTTTTGCCTAAAAAAATCGTTTTCCTCCTTTGGAAATAGAACTTCTACCTTGTAGACTCTTAAGTGCCAGATATGTTTTCTACTCATGTGAGGTCACTGTTCTCACTTTGATTCCTCTTAGGCCAGCCCATCAACCCTCAGTGTCGTATCTACCCTGAGGAAATGATTCAGACTGGCATCTCTGCTATTGATGGCATGAACAGTATTGCCCGTGGGCAGAAGATCCCCATCTTTAGTGCTGCTGGACTACCACATAATGAGGTGTGTTTAACTCATTACACAACAGAAATGATTGTTCTGCAGGTTGGCTTTTGTCGTCCAATATGAGCATTTCTTTGGCCAATATCTAGATTGTGTAAAATGATTAAATTATACAGTTTAATATCATTCCCAGACACCATTACAATTATTTAATATTTCTTTATTTTATAATATTTTGAGGCGTAGTTTATTTATGTAATATATTATAATATAGACTAATATAATATAATCAATGCCAAAAAAACATAAATTGTGTGTTATCCATTTTAGAGACTGGCAATTCACTCCTTTTAAAATAACCATTACTTCTGTTTATTTGTCATATGGGCATGTCTAAGCTTAATGCTATTTGGCCTTTTTTGAGATTATTGTCTGACCATTATATGTGACACTGGACCACAAAACCAGTCACATGGGTCATTTGTTTTAAACTGAGATTCATACTTCATCTAAAAGCTGAATAAATAAGCATTCCATGGATGTATGGTTTTTTAGGATAGGATAATATTTGGTCGAGATAATTGAAAAAATGGAATGTGAGGGAAACATTGAGAAAATCAGCGTTAAATTTGTCCATTTATGTTTGCGATTGTACTGCATTCACTCACAAAAATATTTGATTTTTATAATTGATTAAATAATTATATTTATAGCTATTGGCACAAATATACCTGTGGTACTTGTGACTGGTTTTGTTATCCAGGGTCACATATTGTTTTACAACTACTGTAGCATACATTTGTGGCATTTAAGCAGGACTTGGATTCACCTTGTTTTTGCATTCATCCTGCCAGATTTGTAACTTTCCTTGAAATGCTCCACAGGAATCTGTCTTTATCCAGAGCCCAATTCAAGAACCGATGATACAATACAGACCATGCTGCTTGCCAGTGTGTTTAAATTATTTTAATGAAACCTAGAGGGATTTATTAAAATTCCCTCATTTGAAGTGTTGTGATCAAATTTAGCACTTTATTGTTTAGCACCGAGGCAGCCACAGTTCTATTTTCTGTATTATACCCGCGAGCGAGACAAGGCTGTGTGATTAACGTTAATTTGAGAGGGATCTGTAATTGATTTCAGCCTGTGGTGTTTCTGTGGAAACAGTGAGGTGGGTCAGGGTTCGTTTCATCACATTCTCCTCTCGTGTGAATGTGGGAAGGACCGGTATGATTTCGAGAGCTCTAGAGTACCCAAACAAAACCAACCACTTAGTAATGATCAATATGTGCAGAACCTGCTTGAGGTCACATGGCTTGTAAAGGTCTAAGAGAAGTGTAATGTCCTGGTTGAACTAAATGATGAGAACTACAAAATGATTTTTGAACTCTAAATTTGTTCCTCAAACTTTCAAAGAACATTGGTAGAGTTCACAGTCAATATCTTTGCTATCTTTTTTTTATCACTTAAACAGTGGAGATGAATATACAGTCATGGTCAAAATTGATGGCACCCCTGGTAAATATGAACAAAACTGGCTGTAAAAAAATAAATCTGCATTGTTTTTCCTTTTGATCTTCCATTCAAAAAAGGCAAAATTCTAACCTTTCATTGAATTAAAATAATTGAAAGTGGGGGTAAATCACATTATAAAATAAATGTTTTTCTCCAAAACACGCTGACCAGTTCACCAAAGGATGTAAATTCCGTAATTAATGACAGAATTTACATCCTTTGGTGAACTTTTCCTTTAATGCTGTCTTGTATGTTGTCTTGTCAGACTGTTATGAATAAATAGTACATAATCATTTTAAAATATTTATATCAAACGTATACCATATGTACAATGTTTTATCTGAATGCCATAACTTATTTTCATTTAAAATATTTTTTTTTAGGTCCATTCATGGATATTTCAAATCTTTATTAAATGTGCCACTTTATTGCTTGACATAATTCGTTTTTGGCAAATGAGGCGTTATGTACATTTTCTTACCGCAAGCACAACTATTCTCTTGTGTGAATGTCAATGGCTGGTTCATTCAGCCTGAGATTTTAACACACTCGAGAGAGAGCTTCTCTTCAAACCATCAACAAGATAGTTCCCGTTAACACCCTTAAGCTCTCTCACACACACACACACACACACAGAGAGGCAATAGTAATAAATCATAACACTTTGGGGCTTTTCACACTATTCTTAACCCTGAGTTTATGTCATTTTAAACCCTGTATTAAGACAACTTTTGATCCTGATTAAAGAAAATAAGTTATGAAAACTGGCTTCTGACCAGGGTTAGTCCTGCCCTTGCAGAACTAACCATCAAATACATGCTTCAAGGAAGAGTTTTAAACTCTGTCATGGCAACAAGATAAAAAGCTGAAGAGTAGTTTAGGACAATAGTTTGTCCAGTATATTGGCTGTGAAGAGAGAATAAAGCTCCAGTGATTCTCAGTTATGAAAATATATGATCAAAAGCCAAGGTTGAATGGTGTGAACTTCCACCAGCCCAAGTGTAAAGTAAGTTTCAGTGTCTCACTAATGAAGGCGCTGTGCTGTGATATAAATGTTTCTCGTTTCATTAAATAGGAGTCATGGGGTCACAGACAGCTTTATCCACTCAGAGAAACAGGTGTTCAGGGTCAGAGTTCAGCCAGGGGTCAGGCCGGATTAGACATCCAGGACCATTACATTAAGTGATAAGCGTGAAATTCCTCATGCTTATAGTCTTAATCTCTTTGTTGCAAATGCGCACACACAAATAGGACTCCGCACCCATAAACAGTGCATTACAAATGTAACAAAACTTTCCTTTTTAATTCAGTTATGTTCTTTTGAACTTTCTATTTATCAAAGAATACTGAGAAAAAAAATGTGTCATGGTTTCCACTCAAATATTAAGTGGCACAACTTTTTTTTTTAACTTTGGAGTATTTGCTGCTGAAAATTCAGTTTAGCCATCACAGGAATAAATGACATTTTAGAATATATTAAAATCGTAAATTTCACAGTATTACTGTTTTTTTTTTTTTTTTTTTTTTTTTTTTTTTTTTTTGATTAAATAATTGCCGCCTTGGTGTTGGGTTTGAACAGTATTTTAAAATAGTATTGATTATTTGAACTAAGAATAAATTAAAATAATTATAGCTTGTCAATCAACTAGTACAGTAGTGTTATAACATGCACTTGTCGATGAACTGAATATGCCTAATTTCTGTGTATTTTAACGTTATTCCAAAATTGTTTTTAAATTAGGTTCCACAATAAAAACCGATAATATACAGGGCTAACTAATTTTGGTTTTGTGATTTATTTTTATTTATTTATTTATTTCGACTGGTAGATTGCTGCCCAGATCTGTCGCCAGGCTGGTTTGGTTCAGAAATCCAAAGATGTGATGGACTACACTTCAGAAAACTTTGCCATCGTCTTTGCTGCTATGGGGGTGAGTGGTTTTCTGTGCCTTTACTTGTGCCACAGTGTCCAATTATGTGTTTTCTTGTGTGTTATTGTCTTACAGTAATCAAATTCTTGTTTTACTCGATCTTCCTTGTGTGTTCATTTTCTTTACAATAGTAAATCCTGATTAATATCTAGGTCTCTATATGAGTCAAATTGTTGCATGAATTTCAGGATGCTCGTGTTAAATGATCCTCTCAGTGGACGGAATGTAAAATTGTGTCCTTTTTGTCTGAGTGGGTGAATGTTGGTCCTCATAGGTGACTTAATCCTGCTCTTCAGCACCACCTTAACCTTCTGCCCTCAGCTGTCTGCTTCCTCTCCAAAGCTTTGTTATTGTCACCTGAGTGGCTGCAGTCTGTCCTCTCAGACATGTATTACCTGCATCAGGTGTCAGGTTCACCTGTGTATTCAAGTGTGGAGGGCTTCCATTAACCCATGCTTGAAATGTCACTGACCCAGCCTTGTGTCCTGTGGCCACTGGGCTCCCGGTGTGGACTCAAAGCTAATGCATTCGCTTTTGACACCTTGTAACTCTATATCTTGATTTTTATGTGCAGGGTGGTCAAAATGTAAAGGGAAAAGGATTTTCCTTCCTAGCAGGAAGTGTACTTGAAAGAGGTCATTTTGAACTAAATTGTGGAGATTTTGTTTTAACAATGAACAAGAAATACCTGACATTGTCTGTTTCTCCAGCCTCTAATGAAATAACAGTGACTTTGGGTTTGTTTGGCACTTCAGATGTTTTTTTTTTTAATTCCAGGTCAACATGGAGACGGCACGCTTCTTCAAGTCAGACTTTGAGGAGAACGGTTCTATGGATAACGTGTGCTTGTTCCTGAACCTGGCCAATGATCCTACGTGAGAATTAATTAAAATGACCTCCATCCTCTTATGTAATGCATTTTGTATAACGTATTGACTATTTTAATGTTTTCTCCATAGCATTGAACGCATCATCACCCCACGTCTGGCTTTGACCACAGCGGAGTATCTGGCTTATCAGTGTGAGAAGCATGTGTTGGTCATCCTCACGGACATGAGCTCCTATGCAGAGGCTCTGAGAGAGGTGAGGACCATATCATATTGATAAGAAGCAAGGGCCTTTTACAAAATCTATTTAAAATAAATGCTGTGTACTTTCTATTCATCAAAGAATCCTGAAAAAATGTACCATGGTGTATCATATGGGAAATCTTTCCACAAGATTTGTGTTCCTGTGGGAATTTTTGGCAATTCTAAAGTCAGTTGGACAAATAGATGTGTGATTTGTCACTCCACAGAACATGTATCCACTGCAGTAGCGGTGTGCTTTACACCACTCCATCTGACGCTTGGCATTGTACTCAATGTGAGGCTGGCATGCAGCTGCTCGGCCATGAAAATCCATTCTATGAAGCTCCCACTGCACAGTTTTTGTGCTGATATTAATGCCAGTAGACATTTAGAACAGCAGAGCATTGGTGACTTTCACGCACCATGCACCTCAGCACTCTGTAATCTCGCTCTGTGACTTTAAGTGGTCTTCCGTTCCACTTCGTGCATGAGTTGCTGCTTTTCCTAAACACTTCCACCTTCCAATAATGCTACTTACAGTTGATTGTGGAATATCTAACAGGGATGAAATTTCACAAACTGATTTTGTGATCCGATCACTTGAATTCACTGAGCTCTTTAAAACGGCCAATTTTTCCCCACAAATTTTTGTAAACGCAGACCATAACTAGGTGTTTGATTTTATACTCTGGTGGCAATGGGTTTGATTTAAACACCTGAATTCAATAATTTTGAGGTGTGATCCCAATACTTGTCTAAATTATAATAATATTTCACAGTATTACTGTTCTTGCTGCTTTTTTGATCAAAATGAATGCAGCCTTACTGAGCATAGACGTTGTCCTTTACATTTGTTTTTGAAATAAGATAATTAAAATCCTGCCCTTTCAATAGAAATAAGTATGTGACATCTCAATGAATGCTGCCCCTATAGACTATAGTGACCATAAATGAATAAACTGAAGGAATTTCAGTCTTCCGAGTTCACATTGATAAGCGGACAAGCTAAAAGAAGTCATTCAGTGCGTTTTCTAACCATGTATGTCTTTATTTATTCAATAAATCTTACACCTTCAGCCTTTTCAACAAACATGGTGTAAGGTCTCTTTTACAAGGGCATAATGCACATGTACCTCATATAAACAGTTCCTGTTGATATGAAAGCTTTCAAGGGACAAGTAGGTTTTTCTATTAGTTGCAAGGGCAGACAAATCTGCGACACATTCTCTGCTTTGTAGGGATTTTTCCAGTACCCTGTTTTATGATGTATCATGTTGTTAGCCATTTACATTTCATATCTGCTTAAGCATAATTGACCTTGTCATGTAAATTATCCTAAGTCTCTCTGTTTGGTTTTCTTATCCTTTTATGATGTCCCAGCCATTATTCTGTGCACTTCTAAGACTTGATGCACAGCGATCGCATTTACTTTGCATTATATGTATGTACAGGATTAGCCTGACTAATACATACATGTATTAGCCTGTCAAATAAATGATAAACAAACTTCGTCAAACTCATATTCTAGTCAGAATGTGAGTCTGATACTGCTCCATAGGGCTTTGATTATGAGGCGTGTATTTACAGAACCAGGGAGAAAAAAAACTGCACTCAATTGGATAGACCTACAACCAATCAGAGCAATGCAGTGAGATTTTTTTTTTTTTTATGAGCTACGCAAAGTTGACTAAACGCACACTGGAAGTAGTAAAATAATGAGTCTTGCTTCTTTTACTTGGTCCTCCATGAGTGCGATCAAAGAAGAAACCAAAACGACCACAGGGTTTTCATTGCGTCTCATCTTCTTAGCGATGATTGGAGCCAGCTGATAAATTAAACTTTTGTCAAATACCGTAGGAAGGACGGCAAACACATCTTTCCGATCGACAAATGCCTTGATTTTAGTTCTCTGTTCATCTTTTAAAATGAATGTGCTGTCAATTTCTTTTACAACAGACGCAATTGCGGAAACATCTCAATTCTCCAGCTGCAGTCATCTTTGAGGGAAACCAGTTCAACCCAAGCGCTCTTTGATAACGTGATGATTACGTAACTGCAGATCATCTGTCCATCATCGTACAAAGCCCGCCCTGCCAGTTTGATTGGCCCGACTAATTCTGAACCGATCATAATTGCTCTTCAATGAATCGAGTACAGACCAAACTTCCTGACCAAAAAATTTGGTTAAGACTGGCATCCAGGCTATGTATGTATGTAACAACCTTACTTAGAGTCTCTCAAGTCACATTAGCAATACGAGATGTTGACTTGTGCATGTACAGAGCCATTTCCATCATATGAAATTCCAAATGTTTGGGAGTGAAAACCCCTCAAACAGAAAAGCGCTATGATGGCTGTAAAAGAGCACAATCTCGTGTAACAAAAGGAGAGTAACCCCCTCTTGACATTTGGAACTGTATTGGAGCAATGGCCAGCGTTACGGTTAGTATCTTGTTTCCTGTGTGGCTTATGTTGAAGAGCCACTGTGTCCAATCGTAATGAATGGATTTCAGCACCATCTGCCAAAGTGTAAGAATCATGTTTTAAACAAAACCCGATGTAAAACCAAGACATAGTCTTTGTTCCGAATAGCATATTGGCAACTAATTTTGTTTCTGCTGTAAATTTTGTACACTTTGCAAAGACATTTTCTGAATGCATGAAATCCATCAAGGACCTTTACATTAATAGATTTGGCAAAATGTGTAGCATAAACTAGAGGAAGGACAGCAAGTTGAGCTCATTGCATTTCATAATAGTATACTCTAGAGCTTGGAACTTGGAACTTGCTGACCAATATTTCATACATTTTTCTTGACGTGATTGGATCAGACTGGCTAGAGAGAACGTTTTTACAAGGGGGGGAAAAAGAAAGAAAAACATTTTTAATCACGAGTGAAGATGGGGATGTTTTAATTAAAAATAATCAAGGTTGATGTTGCTTTTGATTTATTTATCACACTGGAAGGGTAGGGGAAATGGAGTGTGTTGCTTGAGGAATACTATATTCCATACAGTGTGCTCTGAATGTATATGTCACAGTTTGGTAAATCTATTGAGTTCAAAAAACATACATATGTAGTAGTAGTAAGGTAGTATGCCATTCCAAATATAACAGTGGGGCATTATATAAACAGAAGATTAGTACAAAATAACATTTGTGTACACTTCATTCCACTCTGTTCCTCATCGTCCTTAAGATACTTTTTTTGGGCAGCATCTCTTTTCTTCCCCCCTCATGCCAGTGATTATCGTTTTTCTACCACAAACATGTTTTGACGTCTAAACGTGTCAAATGCATAATGCTCATTCTAAATGGTAATGATTGCATGTGAAAGGACCATTCTCTCCTGCCTTTGTGCCTCTGTAACCTTGGGATACATTCAGTCCCATCAAAGCTGCATGCTTTGGCTTCTGCGGTTGGCAACCACTTCCAAAGAGCTACGGGAGCATTAACATTTAACTCCCTCATCCATTCAGCCTGGTAAAGGTAAGACTCAGAATGGTGTCAACACTCGTTTTAACCTTTGGAGAAGAGGTGTATTTTCTGCTTATAAAAGTGCCTGTGTGTAGATGCACCAAGTAGAAAACCGATTAACCTCATTTGACTGACTTGAAAAGGCTGTCATTGATCGCTTGTTGTGGAACAGATCATGCTATGCTACTCTTTCGTTTTTATAAGATATTTCTTTGGAAAAACTTTTACACACACAGAACCTCTCTTGTCATGATGTTAAACACCGATTTTATCTTGATGTGTTGCGTGTTGTAGGTGTCTGCTGCTCGTGAAGAGGTGCCGGGTCGTCGTGGTTTCCCAGGTTACATGTACACTGATCTTGCTACAATCTATGAGCGTGCTGGAAGAGTGGAGGGCAGAAATGGATCAATCACCCAGATCCCCATTCTAACCATGCCTAATGATGGTACAAGCACATACACATTTATTTAGTTTCCTAAATTAGACCATCAACCTATTTTATATAACATTAAACTGTACTATAATATACTATAAACTTCAGTGTAAATCTCATCCTATATTTGAGCTATAAAACTGTGCAATTTGTTTAGAAGTGTGCTATTATACGGGGTGAGAATGGTTGCATTATTCCAAATAAAGGTTAAGGTTAGGTATGTTCAGGATTAGTACCTAGTTATTATCCAGTTAATAGATACATCGTATGCTCATGGGGAACAGGATTGTAAAATGAAGCCTACCAGTTATTTAGTTTATTTATTATGTTAGTTAAGTATTTTTTGGGGTTATTTGTTTAAATATATTTAAAAGTTCTTTCAAATCGATTAATCGCATCTAACATAAACGTTTGTCTTTACATAATATGCGCACACAAACGCGCGTGCATTTTATATATGTCTGATCTGATGAGTCTCGATTTCTGTTGAGACATTCAGATGGTAGAGTCAGAATTTGATGGCTACTTCCAGCAGGATAATGGATCATATCACAAAGCTTGAATCATTTCGAGCTCGAATCACATCAATCTGGGTCAACATTTCTAAAGAATGTTTTCAGCACCTTGTTGAATCAATGCCACGTAAAATTAAGGCAGTTCTGAAGGTGAAAAGGGGTCAAACACACTATTAGTATGGTGTTCCTAATAATCCGTGAATGTGTGTGTATTTGTATATTACATTTGTATGTATTGTGTGTATATATATATAGTACATACACATAAAGCATATATGTGTATAAATATACGTGGGTATGATATACACAGACGTGCACACACGCATGTATGTATGTATGTATGTATAAATGTAATAATATACAACATGTTATGTAAATAAACTTTTATGTTAATGCGATTAATCGATTTGACAGCACTAATATTTAATTATTTAGTTATTTTAAGTCTTTATTTTGCGTTTCGGCCGGACACAACAACTGCGGCCAGTATCTCGCAGTCTTGATGGCTTTGGTTACTATAGAAACATCCTTGTGAAGGGCCCGTGTGTGTTTCTGAATGGGTGTTCCCCATTATAACAGCACCAGGAAACCTCTTTCTCGTTTCGCTTTCCTTGCCCTTTTATCTCGGGCATCACAGCATCACAATATACAGATGCTGCAAATGAAATGAACAACTAATTAATCGCATTGTTTAGAATGAGCAAATGACTGAATAATAAAAATGAAAAAAAGATAAATGCTCAAATCCGGTAATTTCTCATTTTCTTCTCGTTTCACATAGATATCACCCATCCGATCCCTGATTTGACTGGATACATCACGGAGGGACAGGTGTATGTAGACAGACAACTGCATAACAGACAGGTGAGAAGTTTTGTGATTAGGAAATAAGATGAAAGGGGTACATGATCCATTTCAGAATCCGCAAAAGCACAAAAGGACCCATTAATGTTTATACGCATTCATTTATTAGAACTAATATTTAATACTTCGTCTTTTAGATATTCTTTGTGAAGCTGGAATACAGTTTCTTTGAAACTTTTTATTGTTCTTTAGTTAAAGCTGCAGTCTGTGACTATATTCTGTGTACATTCACACATTCTTGCACACTTGATTCCCAAATAATTATGAACGTATAATTCTTCAAAACTGTACTCTTTGGTGTTCTTTTTCTTTTTTCCCCTCTTAAAGATCTATCCTCCCATCAATGTACTGCCGTCTCTCTCTCGACTGATGAAATCCGCTATCGGAGAGGGCATGACCCGCAAAGATCACGCTGATGTCTCTAACCAGCTGGTAAAGAAGTAGAATGTTCTTACAACAGAATTCCATTTAATGTGATATTTATTTTTCTTTTCTTTTTTTGCTAATTATTGCTCTGTTTCTATGTCAATCCCATAGTATGCATGTTATGCTATTGGTAAAGATGTTCAGGCCATGAAGGCTGTGGTGGGTGAGGAAGCTTTGACCTCAGATGACCTGCTGTACCTGGAGTTCTTGCAGAAGTTTGAAAAGAATTTCATTGCTCAAGGTACAAACCCCTAGTGTGCGGTTTTCAATAATACATAGGCACTTTCACTCTTGATAGGTCTGAAATAATCAGGAATATTTAAACTCACAATTTTAAACAGGTTTTTTTGCACTAGAAATGAAATTTTTGGGAAGACCCAATTATTTCAGTCTTTCTCTGATAAATGGAACGCATATTTTTTTAAAGCACAGTTCACCTCACTAGAGCAGTTTTATAGACTTTTTTTTAATTCAAGGTTCTACAGACTTGCGCATGTACACTATTCTGAATCTGCCATTTTACATTCCACATTGGAAACCACTAGACAGTATTTCAGCCACTGCTCTTGCTCTGCCGCAAAGCACTTTACCTCAATGAATGTTCTTCTCAATGCTGCTGCTGTATAATGCCCTGTGTTCCCATCAAATTCTCCAATTAAAAAGAAGTATGCACATCTTTCATATTGATTGCAGCCCTATTTAGGGCCCGAGCTCTGATGGTGTGAGTACCCTTTTGGAATTGCTCTGTTTATTATTATTAAGTTGGCTTGTGAGAGCCAACTTACTGAAATCATATTTAAACTTATTAAGTTGGCTTGAGAAAGCCAAATTACTGAAATCCTATTTAAACTTATTATTAGTCTTATTAAGTTGGCTTTTGAGAGCCAACTTACTGAAATCCTAGGCATGTCCAAGTTGGATCCAATTTGGGTTGTGAGAGTTGAAGGCTCTATTGTTTTCCGAAGGATTGTTATAATAGGCTTTATGTCGAGCGTCACGTGACCAAACCGGAAAACGGGTGTCATCGCATCCGCTTGTCAGAGAAAGTGTT
>JAOTRC010000013.1:14795394-14809498 GCA_027497675.1 Cyprinella lutrensis
CAAATGTCAATGGAGAAATTGTATTGAATTTTTACTTCCGGCACCGGCTGTGGGCGGGACTGTGATGCTCTATTAGCACCATGATTAGCACCATAGATATGTATATAAAGGCACACTGAGAGTAGTGTGTTATGATACCGATGTGTTTCTGGTCAGCGCGTGTCCAATGGTCCAGACTTGTTGTATTTGGCGGGAAGTTCAGTAGTATTATGAAGCTGCAGACTAACTCGGAGTAAGTTAAGTTAGACCTGCATCCACAGTCCCCCTCAGAGTCCCGCATTCTTAGAACCCTCGTTTTTCGAGACAGCGCCTCCTAATATATTAGGAGTCCTAATATTGAAACTACATTCCGCTTCATTCTAATCAAGTACAAAATTATTTTCTTTTTTTGACCAAAAAAATATTTGTGTGGTCGAGACAAGTGGCTCCAGAGGGAGATCATCAGCCGACTGGGGAATCACATCAGGATCATTTTAAAATGAACACACATATGCAGACTGCTTTTATCACATTCACTTTTTTTTAAAAAAATATGAGCATTTATATTTTTTTAAATTGTGATATTTTGTAATAGTGAAAATTAAGCACTTTTTCAATTCACATTTGCTCTCTGTAACATGGAAAAATAATGAACTTTAACTTAAACATGACAGTTTACATCACAGTAATATACATACTCAATTTATTTAATTAAAAAGACCATTGTTGTGAATACAAGTGTGTGTATGTGTGGGTGTGTGTGTGTGTGTGTGTGTGTGTGTGAGAGATATTGAAAGAGTGAGTGTATGCGTGTGTGAGAGAGAGAGAGTGTTGATCCGCACAGACACTGAAGGATCTCAGACTTGAGAGTTTCTGCTGTTATAGAGGTGATGATGATGATGATGATTTTTACACACATATGGAGGCGATGTCTTGTGTTTCGCTGCTCAGCTCTTCATATCTCAGTCTATAAGCCTCCAGCGTCCCAGAATCCCCTGCGTCTCCTCAGCTCCAGCGCACCAGGATGCTGTCGCCGTCCTGCACGGAGTAAAACTGCAGCGGCTTCAGATCGTTGTCGATCTCAATCTCTCGACCCGCCAACTATAGGACACATATCACAACAATAATACAGCCATCAGTACTGCAGAAGCCTGAGGTTAGCATTAGCTAGCGATGCCTGAGGTTAGCATTAGCTGGGAGGGTGGGGTCGTGACCTTTGCGCAGGTGTAGCTGAGCTTCAGTTGGACTGTAGGGAGTTTGAGCTGTCGGTGTAGAAGCCCCTTCACCTTCTGGACGATCATCGACTCTGAAAACAGCAGAGAAACACTTCAGACAGGTGTGTGTGTGAACACTCAATCTCTCTCACACACACTAACCCGACCCCTAACCCTGCCCATCACACACACACTCTCTGTTCACCTGGCAGCTTCTTCTGGATGGGCTTCCTCCCAGCATCCTCTGGGCACAGGAAGGTCACGGCTGAAAGCAGAGACAGGTGATGGTCAGCTGACGCTCCAGTGAGAGAGAGAGAGAGAGATTATATGATAATGCAGATTCATACTTAATAACTGGTGTTTCAGAGCGAAGGGTTTCTGTTCTCTGAGCTCGCCCTCGTCTGGAGCGCCGTACTCTGAACACACACACACACACACACACACACAAACACACACACCATCAGCGGGTTTCTCCTCATCACTGAAAGAAAACGGTGTTCAGAAATGCATGGACGGTCAATAAGATCATATCTGATGTTTAATATTCAACAGAGCACAACAGTTGCTTCCGGAAGAGAGGAAATCAGACCGTCAGAGCCGACGGAGCTGTTAATCGCTTCGGTTCAGTCAGCGTACGTTATTTCAACTTTTTATATGAAATAATCATGTTTAACAGCAGAATTCCTGAAGAAAAACTACATTACCCATAATGCTGTGCAGAAAATACAACCAGAGTTGCAATAGGCTTTATGTCGAGCGTCACGTGACCAAACCGGAAAACGGGTGTCATCGCATCCGCTTGTCAGAGAAAGTGTTAACGGCCGTAAGAACTGACAACGATATCTATGTATTTGTAAGGTAATCAGCTAATCTACCTATTTCACTTTGTTATTGGCGTTTTATTCCATTTAAATATCTAAACGTTACTGTGAAGAATAAAAAATATAAAACGTTTAAATATCAATCTGCACATGTGAGGGATATTGGTTATGCTAATCTTTGATCGCTCCTTTTAAGTTATCTTGATTAAAACCGCAAAAAATTTCATGAAGCACATACAAAACATCTGGACCGGAAGCGATGAGACCCGTTTTACAGAGAATGCGGAAGTAAGTTGTGCATAAAGCCTATTAGGGCCCCAAGTCTTGAAAAGGCGACCACCCAAAATACCTTAGAACACCCTAGCAACACCATTGCAACCACCCAAAATACCTTAGAACACCCTAGCAACTGCCTAGCAAGTACCAGAACCCCCAAGTAACTGCCTGACAACCACACAGAACACCCTAGCAACCACCCAAAATACCTAAGCACACCCTAGCAACCACCTAAAATACTTTAGAACACCCTAGCAACCACTTAGAACACCCTAGCGACAATATAAAACCACCCAGAACACCCTAGCAAGCCCCAAAAATACCTTAGAACACCCTAGCAACATCATAGCACCACCCAAAATACCATTGAACACCCTTGCAAAACCATAAAAACAACCACCCAGAACTTAGTTTAATTTAGGATGAAATGTCTCGGCTTCCTTTGTGTCTGTCACACAATCGCTGTCATTGGTAGAAAAAGACATTGTCTATGTTCTTAAGAAACAAATGGATCTCAGTTATTGCTTCTATTTACAGAGAACTAAACATGAATTTACTTCTTTTCCCATCGATTTTGTAGAACAATACAGTGTTGCCTTCAAGTAAATAATTTTTTCTGTTTAACAGAAATTCACCATTAAAGCTAAATACAAGGCTATAAAGTCGATTTCTTTAAGACATTCCTTTGGATTTGCTTTTTTCTTCTTCTTTTTTCAAAGCTTAAACATTGAAACTTCTGATTGTAATTCGCATAATGGAAGCTTGTATGTTATGACATGTGTCTTAAATGAGGTTATGAGAAATGTGTCCATTTTTCTAGGTCCGTATGACAACAGAACTGTATTCGAGACACTGGATATTGGTTGGCAGCTGCTCCGAATCTTCCCCAAAGAAATGCTGAAGAGAATTCCTCAGAGCACACTGGCCGAGTTCTACCCGAGAGAGTCCGCTGCCCGCCACTGAGCCTCCTAAGACCACTACACCTTCTGGAGGCCTGGGCTAAAGGTCACCATGACCTGTCTCTCACAAAACAAATCTCAACCCTTGTGTCCACCTTTAGCCTGACAAGTGATTTTTAGGATTACAAGGCATAACTCTGGGATAATACACATTTATCATGCATTAAATTATTTCATAAACATGCATGTTGTCATCTCATGTGTTATGACCTCCAGAGATTATTCCGGTGTCCCCCATTGTTGTGTTATACATGTTTGTGTGTACTGTATCATGTTGATAGGATGTGTAATTGTGCTGGAGATGCATACTGTCCTGTAGTTCATTTCTTTTCTTTTTGTGTATGCTTTTTCACTGTCTGAAGCCTAAAGAGAATATTAGAAAACATTTGCGCTCAAAGGGAAATATTCAGGGCTCACTTGTACATTTGTGTGCTCGTTTACATCCTCCATTAATCGCTATAACAAACGTAAAAATAACGTTTTCAAACATTCCAATGTAAGTAATACGAATATTTGATTTACAAATTCATTTATGGCCCTTATTCCCTTGGAAATATTTGCTTTTATTTATTTTAATATTCAAAAAAACACATTTAAATGAATACTTGCACACCAAACTTAGTTTCTGTTATGCTGTTAGACAGGTGATTATAGGTGTTGAATGATCATATAGTGTGTGTGCTTGTCACTGACAGCTGTTATTTCCCTTTTAGAGGAGGATGGAGGATGTTTACAGCATCTGTGCTTTGAAATATGCTCTGTAATGGAAGACTGATTAAACATTCCCCTCTTACTCTGTATGTGTAAATGTGTTTTACCTGTTTTGTTTGCTGTTTAAACCTGTCAAACCTCTCAGATGAATTAAATTATATTGTTATATGGTGATTGGCTGGCTGCTTATTTATTTTTTTGTCATAATAACAGTAACGTTAAT
This sequence comes from Cyprinella lutrensis, assembly GCA_027497675.1. NCBI lineage: Eukaryota > Metazoa > Chordata > Actinopteri > Cypriniformes > Leuciscidae > Cyprinella > Cyprinella lutrensis. The sequence goes on from JAOTRC010000013.1 coordinate 14,799,578, forward strand.
TTGTGTGTGACGGGACTTTCTACCAAGATAGCAGTTTTTCACATTAATATGCAGTACTTTCAGTTATTCAGTATTTGTTTCATTTCAGGTAGTTCTTTGCCCCAGGGATTGTTTTTACTAAAAGTAAAAGATGTCATGTTTAAGGTCAAATTTACAATTTAAACTGCTATTGTCTGCTGCTTTTTTAAAGCAAATTACTGGTCACTTTTTCCAACAGTAGTCTCATTTTCACCTTTATTAGAGAGCCCCTTATAAAAGTTGTGTTAGTGTTCTTGTTTGGGAAGGAGTCAGTGAAGTGAATGCTTGAGATTAAATGAGACCTGATGGGTGAAGAAGAGAACAATCAAGGTAAATTATACATTTTTAGATATGTTTTTTTTTTAATGTGTTTGATTTTCCTTTTTAGCCATACGTCTATTAGCATATACAGTATAAAGTGGCTGTCATGTTATACTGCCATAAATGTTTACGTTATTTCCCCCACAGATTTTTAATTATTTATTTATTTAACAAATATCACAGGGAATTACGCATTGCGTAATTTGAGATTTGAAGATAGTTTTATATGAATTTTTATTTATTTATTTCATAGCCTATATACTTATAATAACCACTGCGGATTATTTAACTATAGTAAATTAACTTAGAAAGAGTTAGAAACTTTAGTTGACTGGTCGTAGTTGAAGAAACACTAAAATCTACAGAGTATTTTTTAATTAATTATTTTAATACCATTTTGCTGATAGCATGTGAATTTTGTTTCTTTGTTTGTTTGTTTTGTTTGTATTGTTTTTTTTCCCCTTATTTATTTATGGAATAGGCATTCGAGTGAAAGCTAGCGTTAACATGTTGAATGTTTACTTTAACGGTGCGGGCGAGTGACAGTAGGTGTGTCCAGGTATTTCCTGTGTTTCTCGGGCTGTGTTTAATCGGACTTTTGAATCAGTACCCACAGGAACTCTCAATGGCGTCAACCGGACAGCGAAAAGAAGTGAAAATGATTTCAGAACGGTCTAACCAAGGTAAGGGTGATGGTGTCAAATGCATAAATAGTGCACGTATCTCGAACTGTGTTGCTTTCTATAACTGTCTGTAACAGTCTACACACCATGCTACACACACAGGTATTATAATAGTAGGCCTACACAAAGTCGATTTGTTTCTTGTTAAAGCAGTCATTTCAATATCAACTTGATTTTATCCTTATTCCCAGAAAGAAAATACATCCATAATAGTTCTTGTAGAAATCTGGAAAACAATCTGATATATATTACCAACCAACTAATTCTGAAGTGGAACAAAAATTGTATAGGCTAACAGTCTCTGCCCGTGTAGGTTTAAATCCCCTCCGCATGCAGAGGAAAACATTGTAAAGCCTTTTGATTCTGTAAACTCTTGCTTTGAGAGACTTGTTTCGACATGCACACACATTTTTGGTGAACATCTTGGCATTTCTATTGTTTTTCATGTAAAGATATGTGTGCAGTGGGAGTCTGTCTTAAAAGACAGCTATCTTTTTTGATTACACATGCAATTCCATTTTTCCTATTTAGGTGAGCACATGTATTTTACTTATTGCATAGCCAAAAATAATAATAATAATAATAATAAATAAAATAAATAAACTGCATAAAATAAAATAAAAATAAAATAATTAAAAATTAAAAAAAGTTCCTTTTTAAAATCCTTTTTTACAATCTATGTTTGTAACCAGTGAAAAACTAATTTCTTAGTTTATCAATAAAACAAGATAAAACCACGAATAAACCAAGAATAAATGGTTTATATGAATTAGTTGTAATAGGTAAAAATAGTTACTAGTACGTTGTAATCTATACGTAGAAATCTGCCATTTTATAACATACAGTTTCAGTACTTATTCAAAATAGGACTTTGGTTTCCCAGTGGACACAAAATTTGTGAAGGTGGTCCTCACTGCAGAGCACGAAATCCAGGGGGAGGAGTAGGATCATCCAACTTCAATCTGCAACTACCTTAATTACCATTAAGACCATTTGCATTTTCATTTCAATTCTTTTTGAACCCACAAATGTTACTGTTAGGATTAAATTAGTACATTTTCCTGACTGCTGTACAAGTTCCCTCTTAAAGTGGGTTATAAACAACTCTCTGAAAGACATCTTCAGGCAAGGTTTGCTTTATATCCTTTTGCTAAAGGCACCCTGCAGACCTCATAAATAGAGGCAGAAAACTGTTGGGATTATTCACATTTGTATGCTGTAATCTGAAAATTTAGCAAATTAAACTGAAGAGACTATCTTTTCCATGAGAGCCTGTCTCACTGTGACATTACTAACCTAGTGTGGTTTGTAAACCCTTTACAGATCAAATGCATATTAGATGAAGCTGATTCGTACTACAGGCGGCATGTAGACAGATATGAGTGGAACTGTAATTGTCTTGACCAGCAAATGTCTCATCCATGGAGAGAATTTCCTCTATTTGTAATTATATATATTTGCAACATTAAAAATACTTTTGGGTTTAGTGTTAGTTTCCATGAGCAATCCTCATGCTGGACATGAGTTGTGAGTTATTGCAGTAAAAGTTTCCTCTTGAGTTTGATCTCCCTCATGTATTGCATTAACCGACTGTGTAGTTCTTGGGAAGTTGTGACTTGTGAGATGTTTAACTGGCGCCCTTGTATTTCTGCAGTACTTCTCCAGTATGAAAGCCTCCAAAGAGAACACGAGAAAATCAAAAAGGAGGTAAGATGTTTATTGTCATGCTGTCCTTTCATTCACCTATTTCTTTTGGGTTTTTTTTTTTTTTTTGCACTTCTACAACATTTGTGCGTGCATCTTAAACATCCTAAAGGGATAGTTCACCCAAAAGTACATTTTGAAAATCTTTAAATCGTCTTCAAATAGTTTTTAGTTTTATAAGTAGTTTATCTTTAAATATTTTTCAGCAGTATCTATTGAAAACTTTTGAACCTTCAATTCATCAAATAATCCTGAAAAAATCCACAAAAATATTCAACAGCACAGCTGTGATAATAATAAGAAATGTTTTTATAGCATAAAATCAGCATATTAGACTTATTTCTGAAGGATCATGTGACACTGAAGACTGCTTAACATTCAGCTTTGCCATCATTTGAATAAATTACATTTCAAGTGTGTACTGTATAAAAATAGAAAACCATTACTTTAAATTGTAAGTCTTTTATGGTATTTACTATAGTTTTTATCAAATAAGTGCTGCTGTTGCGAGTATATGAGACTTATTTCAAAAACATTTAAAAAAAAATTACAGACCAAGGGATAGTTCACCCAAAAATAAAAAATCTCACATTTTGTTACAAAAATTTTCACTTGTGTTCCGAAGATGAATGAAAGTCTTATGGGTCTTACAGAATTTTTGGGTGAACTATTCCTTTAAGTTTAGTAAATGATGACAGAATTTACATTTTTTGGGTGATCTATACATTTAAAATCATATTTCGGAGGGTTTGCTTTTAATAAAATAAATGCAGATGTTCTTTTAAATAAAAAATCTGTTCTATCAGTGTAATATACTTTATATTTTTATTTTGTTTCAGTTTAAAAAAATGCAAGTGGAGAGAGATGAGGCCTTACAGAAGTTGAAAGAATTTGAACAAGGTTGGTTTTAAAGTTCTTAGATTTATCTCATTATAACTTCTCAAATTCAATTAATGTCCATCCAGTGACATCTTTCTGTGTAGTACATTAAAGATGAACTGAACTGAAAAAAATTGACGTTGCAAACGTGTATATGACAATTAAAAGTATATACATGACACAAAAAATTTAATAACACTAATAACCCATTATAACTACAGGTTTCTGTTTCCTTAGCCATGTCAGCTAGCCTCAGACTATTTACAAGCTACAGGTGCTCTGCCAGGTACTCACCATGCCAGTGAGCCCGTGTTACAAAAACAACATTTTCAACGTAAAATACATCTGTTATATTACCTTTTCTCAAATTTTAGTTTAGTATATCACATTTTCTCAAATTTCATCTTTAAAACATTTACAAAAGCCCCGTTTCCATCGAAATTACCAGAACAATTTGCCCCAGGAACTTTTGTTTCCCCCAGAAATTTTGCTGTCTGCGTTTCCACCGCAGTCTAAAAGTACTGAAAGATTAGGCAAATTAGTCTGGATGACGCTGCACGCACTGTGCAGATAGAATAAAAATGTTGGTTGATATAAAATGCTGCGTGGAGTCAACCAATCAAAAAGTAGCATGAACTCAACCAAGCATGTTCAGCGCCCAAGTCCCACCTCTGAAACTAGACTTTCAAGAAAAAGTAGTACCTTGCAAGCAGTTACTTTTGGAGGGGGACATATTACCCGTAACTTCATTTAGACACTGTTTCCTGCGGTGGAAACACACAGACTACCACCCCAAAGTCCTGGGGAAAGTTCCTGCAGTGGAAACGTGGTTATAGAAAGACTGCTCCGATTTCTGTGGAAAATAGTGGCTGTGCGCTTTGCTCTTTTGAACTTTGATCCCAGAATCTTCTAAGAACTATGACACTGTTCCACAGACACACCTAGTTATTCCGTAACCACCATTTCCCTGTTTTCCAACAAGACATGTTTTAATGTTATTCAAGCTGCTTTAAATCTAACTGATAGTTGTTGTTTAACCCCTTAAATGCCACCCCCTCTTTTTTGCATAGACATGAAAATACACATTCCAAACTTAAATGGTTGTAATTCAAGAATGATTTGGAATATTGACGTACAGTAAGATTGGTCTTGTTTTAAAGAAGACATTTAGAAGTGAAATAAATTAAGAAAGTGAAAAAAAAGTTGTAGAAGTTTGAGTTAATGAAAATATACAATGTAAAAATGTATTTTCAAAACATGTTGTATGGTGTGAGAATAGTTGCATTATTCCACATAAATAGATTATGATCAATTAATTTGGTTTATCAAATTATGAGATTCACACAAAGAGATTGACAAAAATATATCAAATTCACAAATAAATAGATTAAGATCCACAAGTAAAGAGTTTCACAAATAATTATAAAACTCAAAAATAAATAAAATGAAATTTGCAAATAAAATATATATATATTTACAAATGTTTTTCATGCCACAAACACAACTCTGACTGGTATTTATTTGTGAACCGCTTTCTGTGCTCATAAAAATATCTCTTGGCTTGATACATAGTCTAATGGTCTATCACTAACGAAATCCAAATTTTAAACATATTTTACCGTAGCAATGTTATGGGCCTTTCGAGCCTGATTGGTTGTTGTGAGAACGGGCTTTGATTGGTCAGCTCAATGTGGCTGTTATCTGATTGGCTTGCCTTGAGGATACGGTGAGTCCACTTATTTGTGGATTTCTTTCACTCTACGCTAGAAATGTTTCAAAATCCACAAATACATGAGGGGATTTACAAATGCACAGAAACCAGTTCACAAATAAATGCAAGGCAGTGTTGTGTTTGTATTTTATTACTTTTGACTTATTCTTTTTGGTGTTTACGCATGCAAGTTCTTATGTTCATCAAAACACTCTTAAAATAAATTGCATCACTTCTTCTGGGGTTTTCTCAGCAGTGTAGTAACATAAGAACCTCCAAACATGATCAAAATCATTTTCTTCTAAAATTGAAAGGTTTCCTATCAAATTAGATCCATGTACATGATTATACTTTTTTTGTAGAGTTATAGACCATTACTTTTAAGTATGCCTCTTGAGAGCTTACATGTCACTTATACAGCTTGTTAGATTGGGATCGGTATCAGCCGATCATGATGACAAGAAAACGGTACTCAGTGTCGGATGCAAAAATCCTGATCGGAGCATCCCTAGTTGATATCAGTCACGTACACCCGAATGAGGGGAAAAGCGACAGGTTTTAGTCTCAAATGGGGTTTTCTGCGGTCCCTCCCTCGGCAAATCGCTGCACTTCACCTCTCTCGAACATCTATACAAATGTCACCTTCTTTTTCTTCCCCGGGGAAACATGGAATTCAAACACGTGAATTAAAAGGCGAAATTTTAAAAAGCACAACAAATGGCTGCCGGAGTTGGGGAGGAGGGGGAAAAAAATCCATTACATTCTCATTTTAATGCACAAAATAGGTCATTATTTGATAGAGAAGAGTGTGTGTTTTTGTGAATAATCTTGGCCTTTGCTCATGTTTCCTCCGCCATAAACGTGTATTGTGTATGACTTCCACTTAAATAGTGGCTGCAGCTTCTAGCAGAGCAGCTGCATATTAGGAGCTATTACGTGATTTCATAGCTCTCGGAAAATTGCTTCTATTCAGCGCAAAGCGACCGAGAGGGAGGCTGGCTAGGTGGGGGGGGGGGAGTGGTGAGCGAACGAGCGAGCGAGCGAGCAAGGAAAAAGCCCCCAACACACAATCATGTCTTTTCAATTGGAGATGGCAAGGTTGATGACAACATGACCATTGTGTTCTAATGATAAGACCACAAAGGCATCTGCCCCCTCATCAAGCTCGGCGCTGTAGAAACAGCATCAGAGGCTCTAATTCACTTCTCTAGCACGCAGGCCCGATAGCATTATACACTGCGTCCTCGTGCACGCAATCACTGTCTGTCTCCGAGAAGACGCGTGCACGAGGAACAGTGCGAGAAGAAAGAGATTTGAAGATGCAACGTTGATGGGGAGGCTAAAACTTACAATTAAAGCTGCCAAGCCTGACGTGTGAAGTCTCCCCCTCCTGCTCCGCAACTGCCTCACACTTAGCCTGGTTTATGTGTAGCTGCTATTACAATTAACCTGTCACTTAGTGCTAGTACTACCAAAAGAGAGAGAGAGATGAAAGATGGGGTGGAGGGAGACCAACTGGCAGCTAAGTACTGTTTAATGAGTGACAGGGAAAGGCTTACGACGGGAACTTGGATATCGCAGACACGGGCGTTCATCAAGTTTTAATTAGGTGTCATTGGGAGGCAGCCGCTGGCCGTGATGGTGCTAATTCCTGTTTTCGCCTCTCAACCACAATGTGTAATTAGTTAAGAGGCTGTGAGCTGGTCCGTGGCCAGTCTCTGGTGATTACGGACACAAATAAGGTAAGAGCTCCGGGCGTTAAGAGCGTCTGCCTCTTCCATCTCCCCATCTTCCGCCTCTTTGGATGCTGATAGATTGCGGCTGCTCGTCACACTGACTGCGTTTTTGAATTTTGAAAGTTTCCTTGCGCGAGAGACCAATCTCAAGCATTTACAAATATTTTCGAAAGGAAGGAATGTTTAGAGACACGGTGGGCCTTTGAATGGTCTTGCATTTGCAGAGAACACTCCAGGGATAACTCTATTAATCCAAACAATAAGCTCGGCTAGACAGACATGCGTTGATCTCAGTCTCCCATTCCTATAGGATCTGTATGAAGGGCATGACTTAGCTGACTCGAACAGATCTAGACAGCAGACAATAGCTGTATGAAGGCCAAGGTTAAGAGGTGATTCAACAGAAAAGAGAGTCTGAAAAGATGTTGCTATATAAGATGGACATGAACTTTTTTCAGCATCAAGATATATTTGGGGTCGGTTTTTGAAAGAAGTATCTTATGCTCAGAATTCAGTAAAAAAAAAAACACAATATTGTGAAATATTACAATCTTAAAAGCAGTCTTTGCTGCTTGATACCATTTAAAACATTTGTGAAAAAATGAATACTTTTGTTCATCATGGATGTACTAAATTAATAAAAAGTGACAGTGGAGAGTTACAAACGTTTTCTATTAAATAAATGTTTTTAAGGTGCTATACGTAACTTTTCTTCTAAAATGAATCCTTTTTATTGCATGTGCGTGAAGGGGTTGTAATCACACATTACAATGATCCATTTGTCGGGTTTTGCTATTACCTCTGAAGGCTAATATTCCTATTTCTATGTGAAGTCTCCGGGTCGGATTTTCTGTGACAGCCGTCGGATGTGATGTGCAAGTCTATGCGACGGCACTGTAGCTGACGACATGGAGTCTGATAGCACCAAAAAATGACCTAGCTGCCTCCACCACAACATACACTCCAACACAAACTCCACAGAAATATAAAAAACAAAACAAAAATGTATCTGCTGAAGCTCGTCAGACCAAACGTGAATCAAATCGACGAAAACACGGATCAACTTCGGCAGAGCATTTGAATTATGGATAGACCTCTGCTATTTTTATTGTGATAAATTAAAAGTTTTCAGATATGCTGAAATAATGTTAAACTGTGATGAAATAGCTAGGTAAACTATAACATAAATAAGACGTGAAATGAACACAAAAGACTGTTCCGGGATTACAAAAAGTTGGTGCTTTAGGATGTAACTTTAATTTTATGTACTAGATTTACTGTCTAACGTCACTCATCCCACTATTATCCAATTGTTTATATTTCACATTTTCAGACACGTTCAGTACAGTAATGTTACTTCCTACGATCTTACTGTTACATTGAAATTGTTCAGTCTAGTTCACTGACCGTTTTCGTCAACATTTTATACATTCACCTATGTTGATTTTGAAAGATACACGAATAGTTAGTGAAATGCTTTATGCTAGATAACACCATAAATGTAATTTTATCATGGTACGAGCATGAAGCGTTAGTTCAATGTCAAGCTGATAAAAGTCGCCTATTATTGTAACGTTGCAGTGGGTGTGTTGAAAGTTTCAATGGGGCCGTGTACCATGAGTGCTCACTCTTCTGTTCGAGCATGCGCAAGAGCATGAGCGATCTTGTAAAAATGAGTTGTAATCTGAAACATCACCATTAGAGGCCCCTAAAAAATACATATAGCACCTTTAATAAATGTAATAAATACATTTAATAAATGCAAACGAATTCTGTTCATATTCATTAAAGAATCCTTAAAAAAGTATTAAGAACTACAATTATCTTCTTCATGTGTTAGTGACATCACTTACCCTAAAATTTACATAAACCCCACCCCGGAAACGCGATTTATAGATTATCATGACAGAATATGCTGATGAAGATAGTTAATTCCACAGCTACATCAATTCATCAACTAACCATTCAGAAATGTCCTGTTGCGTTCATGTTAGTCCTGCTACGTAATAAACCATGCAAATTAGTCGACGGCAATTTCTTTTAGTCGACGTGTCTCACTGTAATTCACTTCTACACACCAGTCTGTGCGCTGTGCATGCCCTGCCATTTAATATGCTATCCTTTTCCTCCCCCCTCCCCCTCATTCACTGCTTTGATATGAAAAATTGCGGAGGCAGGTGATGGTGCTTTCACACTTTTTTTTATTCTGTGCTATTATGCGCAGCTGAGTGAACAACACAGGTGCGTACGTGTGTCGCATAAGGTGGCCTTCTGCTGCTTGCAAACAGACTCTTTTGAGGAGCCAGTGGATTTCCAAATGTGTTGCCCTGATTCCACGCACTATGCACGAATACACTCACGCTCATGCAGACTCATTCTCGCTCGTATCATCAACACTATCATCCCTTACATGTGTTTTATTTAACTAAATACAACATAATCAGCTAAAACGCAAGCGTGGGTCACTTTACTTCCTGAACAAGTGTGCTCTCGAGTCCGTGTTGCTTTTATATTCATGTGAACTGCGCACAGGCCCGTCATGTACGCAAGTGTAAATGCGAGCTGCATAGCTGCGTGCCTGCCTGCTTCAAGCGCGATTAGGTAGAGCTAAGCGTATAGGCTAGTCCAGACTCTTTCAATGCAAATTGGCTTCCTACTACTTCCTGAACTTTAGCCAGCTCCTTGTTTCCTGTCTGCCATTATAGCTTTTTATAAAACGCACTGGAACTTTTGCTCATCTATTCGGTATCACCTCATTGCAGTATACGAGATCCAGGGCGCGGAGTTGGATCCAGATCTAAGGGGTGGAGATGGGCAGGATTAGGGGTGGGGTTAGGGGGCAGGGGGCGGAGATGAGTAGGTTTAGGTA
>JAOTRC010000013.1:14830666-14841653 GCA_027497675.1 Cyprinella lutrensis
TGACGGTTAAGTTTAGGGATGGGGTTGAGGTAAGTCATATATTTATATAACGTTAAGTCAACGGCGTTCATAAACACACTGAAAAGCGATTATGCGTCTTGATAGCACTCCAAAAATGGAAATACGAATTGGCGTGTCATACACATGCTACTTCATGAGATCAGTCTGTTGTTTGTTTTAATGTGTAAAGTTGGGATCTTTGAGCATATGCATACTTCTCTGACTGTTTGCGACAAGCTGGGCATAAGGATGACCTCCTCCAGAAGGTTGAGTTTACCCACAGAGTTCTTTCCACAGCTCAGTATTGTAATCATTGGCACGGGCAAGTGCATCTCATTCTGAGTCTAAAGCAGTTCACGAGATGTAAAGGAAAAAAATAAAAGGGATATTTACACTAGTATAGTTTTCAGTACATTTCTGTATAATAATTCCATCAGACCACAAGTACACAGATAGCCTATCCACTTGACAGTTAAAACATGCATCATGTGTATTTGTATTTACACGCACTTTAAACGTTTGACTGCATTCTGTAATTAATTATTTAATATTTGTATTCACCGAGGATGCATTAATTAAGCAAAGGCGACAGGATTATATGTAATATTATTTATATTGTTACAAAATTTTAAAATTCTAAAAAAAAACAAATTATCAACATTTCCACAAAAATATTAACAGGTACAGCACTGTTCATAATAAAAATGTTACTGTATTTTTGGTCAAATAACTGCAGCCTTTTTAAGCATTAAAAATGATCATAAAATCTAACCAACCCCAAATGTTTGAACGGTTTTGTACCTGCTGGACTCTTAATGATGTGATATGTCGGTATAGGGGTGCTCGTAAAAGTCTGGCCGCGGTTTTAGCCACCGCCAAAGAAACAACGGCAACTGCCGTGGCCCCTGGCAGCCTCGGCTCTGGGGCTTCTGCAGGAGGGAGGAGCTTCTCCATGCCGTTTCCTTTTTTACCTTCGAACAAAGACATAGACACCGCAAGAGAAAGTGTAAAAAGGACGGAGAGGTCAGATTAAAGGATCCTTATCACATCACCTGAATCTTAAAAAAGAGATGACGCATCAAAGGTTTCAGTTACTGAATATTTCAGGCATATTTGTGACATATGATTCATTTATTCCTCCAGCAGAAATGTCCAATAATAGCAGGTTTACTGAGATTAAGTGAGAAGCATTCAACTGATCGTGTGATGTCGACATAGCGGTCAACACGAGATATGACCCACTCCTTTTAGAATAAAACCGCGCTTTCTAGGTCACTAGGCTGACTGAAGGCCACCATTTCAAACAAAATGTTCAAAAGTACTATTCACTTCTGTAGGCGAAAAAGGTTTTCTGCAGTAGGAACGATTTCTTTGGGCATATTTAAATATATCTGGGATTTCTCTAAAATAGTTGGGATTAAATGGAAAGGTGAAGTAGAGTCACCGTCACATAGATTGCTACTCAACTCATTACAATCTGCTAAAGTAACTAAAGCTGCTCCCAGAAGGGTTTCTATGAAAGAGAAGTGTGGAATCCTTCAGACTGCGTGTACAACAGCTGTCAGATCAGTGAGATTGGCTGGAATCTTGTTTAACCTCCTGTCTTTGTGTCCCACAGGCATGAGTTGCTGAACTAACATGGGTTGCTGTCCTCCTTTGACTTGGTACCATTGACTTCCATAGTAGAAAAAAAATACTATGGAAGTCAATGGTGTCCCACAACTGTTTGGTTCCAATCGTTCTCTTCAAAATATCTTTCTTTGTGTTGAGCAGAACTCATACAGGTTTGCAACAACTTGAGGGTGAGTAAATGATGACAGAATTTTCATTTTTGAGTGGAGTAACCCTTTCAGCTGTCTCTGATCTCTACTATTCTGAAATGTTTACTGTGAGAACTCATGTTTGCAACACAACTAAAAACCCTGTCGAAATGGCAAGACATTAAGCTCCTTTACTTTTATCACCACCTTTCTTGTCTTTGGCGGGAGCCAGTGTGGGAGTGGCCTGGGGCGGAGCCTCAGACACTGTTTCATCACTCAACTCCTCCTCCTTCTCTCTGTTAAGACTGTCCTTGTGCTCCAGGTAACGTGCCATGAAGAAATCTCTGCAGAACATATACGCAACCTCAGTCTTGCATGTGTGTAGTAAAGCTTGGTTATCATAGGAACCTTCATGTCAAAATTTGGGTGGATCTTCCTGTGATCACCTGAGTATTTTGTCTACACTGTTTTGGTCCATGGGGTTGAAGCCTTGCAACATTGGACTGAGATGCTCTCTGATCCACTTTAGAGCTGTTGTGTTGGACAGATGATGCTGGTCCTCTCCTGACTCTGCCATACCTTCAGCCAGACCATTACAAGGGCCCCCCATCACCGCACTGCACACCATCTATGATTTACACAAAAGCTCATTAAAATTCAAAATGCGCCCCCACTGTATCTGTAAAATCTGGTTATTCGATTTAATTCTAGCCCTATTTCATTAGTGATCATGAAAACACTGAAAAGATCAAGATCTGAAGATCGGAATATAATAATCTGCACATGAACTGTTGATCTGATGTCAACTTGTGTTTGTTACTTATGTCAAGATCTTTGGATTTTGATGTCAAAATGTGTGGATTTAACTTTGAAACCAATGCATTGGTTTGGGTAAAGTGCCAAATACTTAGATTGATGTGATGAGGATGCTTCATTTATTCATACAAAGATGAGCGATTGCTCCCAATCTCTGCAAAGGCGAGCTTCAGTTGAAGCTGAAATGAGTATGTTTGGGTTTGGCTAATGCTAATGCAAAGGTCAGGAAGTTATTGTGCCATCCGCCAAAACACTAATTCGAACCTGGCTCTTTCAAATAGCATTTCCCACAACTTTTTTACCCCCTTTCTGTGCTGTTCTCCTCCCCACCTCCTTTCACCTCTCCTCTCCTCCCCCCAGGAGGTCATGCCTACAGTCGGGTGTTCCCTGTCCCACTGTATTAGCGTCATGAGCTCTGAATGTGCCAAACCAAAACAGCAGCACTCTCAACTGCAATGTGACCACCGTTCCAGAAGGCATAATGCTTACCTTGCAAACACAAACAGAGCTTCAGTGCGAGATCAAAACAGATGGAGAATAAGAGACAGAGAGTGATCTGATGGTCACACATAGTGGTTGGCTGCTGAGGCACGTGCGTCACTGACCAAACGCACGCACTCTCCTACTCTAATTGTTCTGTTTGTCTGTGTGCATGAGAATGTGGACACGCTGTGACCTAAATTCATCACTGTCACTACAAATTTCTCCTGTGAACTGTGCAGCAAGGTTACATGGTGGACGGCCAGTTTCTGGTTCCCCATAACCATCAAAACACAGACACTTAGATCTGGTATCCACCTTGTTGTCTACAAATTCAACATCTGACTGCTGTTAATTTCATTATTTTAGGCCTGCTTACTGTAATGCACCTAAACCCCATCCATGTGACAAAGTGGTAGCTGCACTGAAATGCAGGAAAAACATGTGGATGATTTCAGAATACCTTTTCTTCATTTCTGATGATGCAGTGCACTTCGGTCTGAACTGCTGTCAATCCTCTTCCGTCAAACACCTGCCTTCCGGTGATTTTACTAATCACTGGAGAACAGGAGAGCCTGGAAAAATAGTTTGCCTGAAAGGGCAGTTATTGATTTCGCATCATTATGTTGGTGTGTAATGATGGGGATCTGACCTACATAAATACTGACTTCATTCTGGAAGAATAACAATAAAATGGACTAGCCTAGATGTAATGTCAGAAATGTTATTCGTAATTCTAAAACGGGTAACATTATCTTTATTATTCAAAGATAAAAGGTTTACAATTGTCGCATCTCAAAAGCATAAGTATGTTGATTTGTCCCACCAGAAAGCCGTAAATATCATCGGGCTTCTGCCAAAACATCTCGTTCAAGACGCTCTCTATCTTCTGAGGCACCCCGTTGGACCTGTAATACTCTGCGGCTTTGTTCTTCAAGTCGTAAAACTCCTGGTCCTCTTTTGATACTCTACTGTGGCTCGCGAATCCTTTATATGACATGGTTAATTCGTTTAAGACAGAATTTCTGCATTTGTTTACAGTCTTTCCCTAGCATGTGCGCGTCTTGCAAGGTTTGTTGATGATCTGTGGTTGCTCGGCAACCTCAGATGTAACACCGCGAGAATTGAGATAGTGTTTCTCTTTTAAAACGAGTTGAATATCATTTTGACGCTGTTGTGGCCTCCATAAATCTACTGGACCCTGCATCCCTCTTGACGTAAAATGCTGAGTTCATTGATGGACAGTGTTTTAGGCTTTAAATATGATGTATAGTAACAATATGATAAATATTACTTTCGCAAGGCTTTAAATTAGGCTATGCTACTTTAATGATAATCTGATGCATTATCAAACTTAATTCAAGAAAAAAAAACTATACGACACTATAGGCTACTCGCAAACGTTGAGATGAAGAACTGGCACCATTCTTTCGTAACAATTGGCCTAGGCTAAAATAGTTTTAGTAGTGTCATAGCCTATATTTTATTTATTTATATAAATTGTTTATTTCTAGGCTATTCTATTTCAGAAAAACATGAGCCATAAACTTCACCATATCAAAATAATTGGCCGCAAGTGCTTTGATTCTCAGTGTCAGGCTGTAGTTAAGAGCTTTACAGAATCTGCGGATTTAACACTTACTGACGTTAATCTTACACTCGCAAAAAGTGCACTAAAAGTGCATTACAGTTTATTCAATTTTCAAGACAAAGTCTGTCTATTTAAAAATATAATAATGCATAAAATATTATAACCATAGATTATACTGTGTTGTGTCACTGTCAGTAGCCTATGCATGGGCTCCAGGTTTATAAGGCATTTTAAATTTCACGTGAGTAAAATGTCTATAGACAATTTAAAGCGTTGTGGTATGTCATGTAGACACTAGCCTAAATGTCTCTAAGTATTTTACTGTAATGGGCAAAAATGAATTTGATTGTTCAACGTGTTAAAATAAAACAAAAACAACGAAAAGGGAGGTAAGGTAAAAATAAAATAAAACACGGCGAAAGTCATAATATAGTCAGAAATTATTATTATTATTAATATTAATATTATAAGTGCATTAAAGTGAGGATTTGTTGCTTCTACTTAGCCCATATATAGCCTATTAATGTAAGCGTATAGGCTATACAAAATTATTTATTGTAGCTATAGGCAATCGGATCTATTGCACTCCACATTTGGCTACAATATATAGGCTACATTTATATAGGATAAAATATATTTAGGCTACATGTCTGAAAAGATAGGCTTAGATTAAACCTCAGTTTCGGAACTTTTAATGCGTTTTGTTTTCAAATATTTAAAGGTTTAAAAATAAATAAACAAAATAATTTGCCATTAATGCTATGAAATGCGAAGGTAGCCTATATATCTTATCGCTAGTATAGCTATTTCACACAAGTGCAATATGAATACATTTGTTTTGGTTCCTTTTTTTAAATTCAGTAGGACGTTTATAAAACAAAGCGTTAAATTTTAAGTCAAATATAAATTATGAATTATTACAAATATTATTTTATACTTTAAATTCTTGAAGGTATAGGCTAGTTTAATTAAAAATTGAATAGGCTCTTTCTGAATCTACATTTTTAAATTTTGCATTTGCATGAATTTCTTCAAACATGAGTGCTTAGCTCTTTAACGATACAATTCTGCATGCAGTGTAGCAGTGAGGGGTTTGTTAAATTTAAAATATTTACTTTGTCACTTTTGTTATTTATTTTATATTAGGCTAATCTACTCATTTTTGTGTTCCCTGTGCCGTATTAATAAAACATTTAGTCTGCTGTGAGCTATTACTTTCTCTGTCCCAAAATCCAAGATGCGTCAAGAGCGCAGCGGCGTCAACGGCACAGTTTTCTATCCAGACTTTTATCATATAGCCTAGGCCTATGCGAGCTAAAGTTAGAATTAATTTACAATAGATTTGCCAAATAGCCTATAACATTTTTTAAGGTTATTTTCACCCAAGTTAGAATTCGTTGGAGAAAATTATGAGCTGCCTGCAAATCAACTTGCGTTGTTGTTAGTTCAGTAAGGTAAAGGTCTGTGCCTTGATGAACGGGAAAATTAGTTAATGGTTTTTATTTTTTTCTCGACAAGTATTAGGCTAGATATTCGTAGGGTTTTATTATTAAAAGAGATTAGGAGGAAATTAACCTCATACATAATCTCATTGTCAGAATGAATTGAGAGCATTATTAACATGGAACAATATGAAGTCTATAAACAATCTCTTTTTCCGTTTTCCAAATGAAATGCTAGTGTGGCACGCGCTTCTGCTCGAGACCGGGCTCAGGTTCACGCGGAGGTCAGTCGCTCCAGGACAGGAAGTCATCGAGAGGGCACCAGCGTCACTGACGTCACGGACTAGAGCGCGTTTCATTGGCTTTTCCTGCTTTAGTGCAGATGGGGTGGATACAAATAATATCTGACACAACAAAATATGTTTGCCTAAGCATGAACCGAGCCTTCATCGTATTTCCGCAAGGAGCAAAAGCAGTATGATTTTAGAGGAATCAGGTATCGATGCTGCATTGTTTTCCTGCGCATCACTACGCAGACGGTCAAACAGTAAACATTCACAGAGGAATTAGTTAGGATGCAGTCTATAGTAGCTTAGTTATGAGGGGAAAACACCTCTGTATTTACTCTTCCATTCAAATTAATTAAGATTAAAAAATGATGGTATTTGAACAATGTTTTCAAATCTATTTCTTGACCAAAAATATATAAGCATTTATGGATCCATTTATGCGGTCACAGTGGAGTTCAAGTGAGCATGCCTATGTCTGTCGCCACCAGCCGGTCACGTATGCGCACTCTCAAGTTCAATATAGCCTACGCATGCACTCAAAAGCTATCATTGTTACATTATGTAGTTTCTTTCATATATTATCCCGTATACGAGGACATGCGCATTTTGCGTTGAACACGCGTCTCAAAATTCATGTTAATTGCCATACCAATAGGCCTTGATAAATATAATAATTTAGGTTGCAGTGATTGATTAGATGTATGCCCTAAATAAAGCAATAGCCTATATAATACAATTCTTAATTAACTCGACTAAGCTAATACAACAATAATGCAAAATTTTGTTATAAATAAAAATTCACTACTGTTAAATTAATTAATAATGTTTATTGACTTACATTTTGATGATGATACATCCATAGACACTCCCTTTAGGACAACCCGAAAGGTGATACAGACAATCCAAGTCCATATCTCCAGCTCTAAGCTAGCCTACTGCATAAGAGAATTGTATAAAGCACAACTGGACATCAGTCTCCAAACACAGATGAATCGTACCCTGCTAAGCAGTGGTTAAAGTACCCTGTTTAGACAGACCTGTGCTTGTTTGGGGGAGACCGCTGGGCCCTGTAAAGAAGTCCAGGCTTCTCAACACTGTCAGAGCTGGAAACATCCACATTGCCAAAACATGTGACTGCCAGTGGGTCAGACACTCCCAGATACTCCCAGACATTTGCATGCCTGTTTTGTTCCTCTAGAAGCTCTAAAACAATGTTGTCACATGTGTATTTATTTTGTTTTCATAATGTTATAGAAAGTATCCTAATTTTAACGTTTTATGATTATTTATTCGTGTCAAGCACATTAAATCTCACACTCAGCCACTTGTTGCTTTGTTATGCCAGTGATCGCGTTTTTGTCATGCCGTCATTATAATAGGCTACATTGTGACCTCATATAACGCATGCATGTGGGATCATAACAAACACGGAATATAATGCATTACCCCACGGCCGGATCTTTCACCAAAAGCTACATTAGCATTTAGGCGTTTTAATTGCTTAACTAACGTTAAACAGCTTTCCAAGGGTCCCCCGTGGGTCACGGGGGAAAAGGGCAATTTCTACCTAATTAGCGCATCTTCTCTCATCCTTAAATCGCCAGATTCGTCACCAGATGCCCTGATTAATGCTTTCAGAACCGCGCACTTGTCTAGTCATGTCTTCAAACTTTGACAGGTGTCATCTGAATGAACACCAATAGATTTTTTTTTCAGTTTGCGTTTCAACCTGAAATAATACGACCACAAGGACTCAATGATGAATTCCTTATCATGAATTCACTACCATTCAAAGCTAGTAAATATTGTGCATTAAAATGCAACTCCTAAACAATCACAAATTCGCAGATAGCCTAAATACAACGGTTTTAAAAATAAATGAGGACAACATCTGCAAACAGACGGGGAGGAAACGGTTGTAGCCTACGTATAAAACTGATTACAATTTTTTTCTGAAATACCCTACTCTTCAGATTTGCCTTAATGAGTTCCTGCCATAATGAGCGGATCTCGTTTAAGTCACTCTCCTAGGCTCACTAAAGAGGGTTCACGGACAGGTCGCGCGCATTGCTCTGTACCTGGACCCAGAGAGAGAGAGAGAGAGATTTGTTGAATTATTCGCTTCTTTCTTTGCTTGCTGCCATCTGGCAAACACATAAGTAAGCTTAAACCCTTAACCTATGTAGGCTACCCGTTTGAGTAGCCTATGCAATTTCTGGGAAAATAAGAGACAAGTGATATTTAACCCTACTTTGCGCACAATGACAACTGAGGACGAAAAAGCGTTGTCACACAGAATCTTTCAAAACACATCTAGGCTATAGCTACCTTTAGTGTTTTTATTAACTTGGAAAATGGATAGTGTTAGCTGAAAAGAAGAGGACTAGGCCATTTCAGTTGGCAAAGAAATCAAAAACTGCAGGCCTATCATAAACATTCGTTTATTTCTTTTTTTATAAATAAAACGTATTGACGACATCAAAGAAATCATGAACTTGCCTAAAAATTCAACAATTTGTCGTCTGTCTTTTTTTCATTCTTTCTTTAAATCAATAGCCTATATAAAAATATATTAGTTGCCTAAATGTAACGTTCGTCATATTAAGCAGGTGTCATGCACCTGCACCTCAAACAAGTAGCATTGTTAATGGTTGAAATAAAGCATGTGGTTCCTAAACGAAGTGCAAAGTTTAGGAAATGAATAGCGTAGGCTAATGATCAGTCAAATAGCACTATGACAGCAGTTAAATCGGCTTCAATCTATTAACTTATAGCCATGATCCACGTTGTGTCTATTTTAAAACTTAAGACATGACATTAACATTTTAAGGTAGGCCTACAAAATCCACAAAGCCAGCATTAACTGTAGGCTGCTACTTCTAGTCTAATGAGCCTAGTGAATATGGAAATGAGCGTGCGATAATTACGCATTGCCACGCATTTTGCGTAGAGCTGCGCGACACTTTATTTGAGGCCAAAAGAGGTGTGTGTGTGTGTGTGTGTGTGTGTGTGTGTGTGTGTGTGTGTGTGTGTGTGTGTGTGTGTGTGTGTGTGTGTGTGTCTGTGCACTGTGGAACTGTTGTTTGTGGCTTGAACAGTTCAGCATCCTGCCGCTGGAATTAGTCGAAGAAAAAATGGTGCTCTCAGCTGTGTTTGCAGAATTGCGCATGATATTGCCACAACCGTCTATAGGCTACAACCTGTCAATCGATTGGAATGTGTTGTGAGAGAAGTGAGGTGATTTAATAGGTCTAGCCTAGGTCTGGCATATATAGGCAGGCTTAAATAAAATCCTTTTCTGAAAGATGTCGGAACTCTAAATTTCGGCCTAGTTCTTGTGCATTTGTCATTGTCAATAAGAGTGAAAGTGGTGCACTTATATCACTATGTTTATTTTGAAGCTACCTAAAATGCACAAATCTTTTATAGGCCTTATGTATGAACACTTCCCCCTTGTGGACTTGAGGGCGAGTTGTCCTAATGTCAAGGCTTTGAGTTGTTTGGTGTTGTAGTGGTTGTTGTTGATGTTTTTTTTTATCTTTTAAGAAACGATTTATGCCATAACACAATTGATCATTTTCGCAAGCTGTGCATAGCCTATTATTCCAAATGAACGAAAACAATACCCCTTTCCTATGAAGTATGGTGTCAAGTCTTGTGCAGCCAACATCCTGTCAGTTATAAATTTGAACTGTTGTCAAAGATGGTTTGTGTGTTTTCAAACTATATTGAGGGCTAGTTAGTTGTGTCTTTTATATAATTATTTATAGTTTTCATTTTGTTGATTATTAGGCCTGTCTATGCTTTGTCTATGCCTTTTTATTTTTTTAAAAATTGCTTTACAAAGCTAATTCAAATGGACAATCTCACAACTAAAATCATCTAAATTACATAATTCTGCAATGGGTAAGGAAATAGCTGTCAGTTGGTGGAATTGGTCATTGCATTAATTGTAATGTGTGAATTGTAAATGCAGGCACATTTTAAAAGATAGGAACATAGAACTGACTTTCCTTATAATGAGCAAAGGATGAAACATCTCCTAAACCTCTCCAAAAGTATGGTTAATAACAAAAGATCCAGTCTTTGCAACAAATTATGGATAGGACTTCCAATTTGTTTTTGAGAGAAGTGTTTTTAAACTAATGCCTAAAGCTGTCCAATAACCATTTAAAATACAAGGTTTGCAGATTTGTTCAGAAACCAATGTTCCTAAAGTAAGTGTACACTGCTGATATCTGCTGCTGGTATAAAAAAAAAACTTAATAATTTAAGTGGTTCAGATAACATAATATTTTGAGTTTCCAAAATATTGAGTTTTCAAGAATTAAATCAATCTCATTGTAGTATTTATGTTATTATTATTTTTTTTAATTTCAGTTAACTTTAAATATTAAGGCAAGGTTACTTGCTCTTTTTTTAAGTTAAACCAACAATAATATATTACACAGTGTGCAGTTCGACATCTGATGGTTTATTAACAAAGTTCGGGAGGATCACATTCAAATGATCTATGCCCAATCATTGGAGGCCTGTGCCCGGTTGCATAAAATACCTTAAGTGTAATTTTCCCTTAAGTTCACCCCTTATGTTTCCCTTAAACCTAAG
>JAOTRC010000013.1:14850877-14876832 GCA_027497675.1 Cyprinella lutrensis
GACTCTCCTTTATGTGTACAGATGTGACGTAATGACGCAAAGACATGTAGTACCACTGGAATTAAACCACTTTGAATCGAGCTAAGGCAAGCAGATAGCGTGGTTGAACACTGGCTAATTATGTATTTTCTCAAATATGTATTTTGGATCATTTTTAACCCCCAAAAAGCTACTGACTGCAGCTTTAATTATGATTATGACATGAGTTGAACGATTGAACTTTGCTCCAACAAGATTTGTAAGCAATTTTATCACACTACTCTTGCGTTAATATGTAGGCTTGCCTATAATGTCTCTTTTGTCTTTCTTGTGGCTATACTTTCAAACGAATCAAAATGATTTAGGCCTGGTAATCGACAGAATGGCACAGATGAAAGAGTTTGCCTTGTTTTGAATGCAAAACTAAATGTTTTTTTCAAGACTATGTCTGAAAGTTGCTGATTTACCATTTTCTGTAGATTGTGTCATTTGTGAGTTGTGATTGTTTGAGGTTGAGAGGTTTCTTTGCGCTTTGTGAGCTGTAATCAGGCTGTCCAAAACCAGATGCACAGGAAGGAAGACTATTGTAATTCCAAGAGGCTATTTTTAGAATTTCCTTACGGAGACACAACAAGAACACAAATACGTAGAAATTCTTAGACTTTCAACTTTTGGGTGTCTTCCTCTCTTTCAAAAGACTCTTTATTGTTCTGGAGTGGACTGGAGCCTGTGCTCCTCTGACAGTTTAGATCTAAACCGTTCTCCCAGGGTACATTGAGCGATACACTTTTGGTAAATCTGAAATCCCATACTGTAGAGTAGGTACTTCATTTGGTTTAAAACTTAATTTGCGACTGTTAAAAACGTATGTTCTATATAGAATGAGTCTCTGCAGTATGAATAAAATCTGGACGTACTACATCCGCAATGTTGTCATTATCAGTGTCAGTTTGACATATCTAATACTGCTCATCTTCCGTTTGAACCCACCTAGTGAGCTGATGGCAGTTTTGCAGTATCATCATCCCACAGAGCTTACACAGCTCCATTTGACTGACACTGCTGCTGGATCTTGCTGAGTTCACAGGCGACTCTGATCTCTCAACTATTCTAGTATAACGTTGCATAGGGAAAGCTACTCTGTTGTTAGATGCACCTGTGGGTTAACTTACATCTATATTCAGCACTGCAATAAAATCAATTCTCTCTCTCTTTCTGCTCCTCTCAGTAGGCCATGTATCTCTGAGGGAATAGGGCACTGGTGTTGATTTGGGAGGAGGCTGGTGTTGTTCGTATGAGATCATGTGTCTCGTATGCCCAGCTAAATAGTTTGTAATAAAAAAGCATTCGTAATGCTATTTATGAGTTATGGCTTTAAGTTTAGGGTGGGGACAGAGTTGTAGTTGCAGATGTCAAAACACTCGTCTACTCTGTATCTTTGGTAATGTAATGGGAGTTTTCTGCTCTCCTCAAACCCTCTAATTTTTCTCTAAACGTCACATTCCAGGAAATCCTACAGGCGCATACTTTCATATCCAGCCTGGCTGAGTCTGAAACTCTCAGATATGTTCATTATGTTTCTTAGCATCTCGTAGTAAACCGAATCATCAGCTAAAATGGCTAACTAGTTAACAGAATTGTGTTCTGTAGGAAGTAGTTTAGCTTAAAGGCTATCAGTGTTTAAATTTTCCTAAAATCTAGATAGATTTAAGTGTAATGTGTGCGACTAGGAAGGCCCGATATATAGCTATTGTCCAATATTGGATATTTAAATTGTTCATGCTCATTGTTTAAAATTACGAATAACTTAATAGCTGCGTCATAGATATCTCTTGAATTCTCGTCTCAAGCCTACAAGGAAGAAAAGGAATAGTCGAATTTTGTTTATTTTTTTTCACAAAAAGTATTTGCGTAGGATGCACGAGATCATGTGATTGCCCGTCCGTTGTGATTTTTCTTGATTTTTGGGTATCTAGCTTACAGTCTTCTACCAAGGAGTGCAATAAAGTAGCTTGTTAACTAGTTTAACTCTAAATATTCCAATTTTTTTTTCAATATGCGGCACAAGAAAAACAATGAATTGGATTGATCACTTAGTAGTACGTTTCCCAAAAGCATCTTTAGCCAATTACAGTCGCAAGTTCTGTTGAATTATTGTATTGATAACAATGGAACTTGTGACCATAGTTGGCTTTGGGAAATCTCCAGATTGACAGGATTTACTATGCACCATAGAATAGGAACGCACAGCTGAAAAAGCACCAGAAGATCATGACTCATTTGTTTATTCTATGTACTTTTATTGTGCTGTTTACACTAAGTAGTTCTTATGTTCACTAAAATGACTTGTTTGGAGGGGTTTTTAGACCCTCGATTAAATGTTTCAAAATGAACTGCTAGCATACCTAATCCACTGAATGGCTTCAAGACGTTATATTTATAATAGTATGTAACTACGGTATGATCATCGATTAATCATCCCTACTGACAACCCTAACAGAGAGAGAAAGCAATACGATTGGAGCAGTCACAGCTGTTGTGTGTCTTCTCTCACCCACTGTGTGTGGGAAGAGTGTTTGTGTATGAATGTGTTTATTTGTGTGTATATGTGTTTGTGAGTGAATGGGGCAGCTGGACACAGTTAGTGTGAGTGAGATGACCGACTGGCTGTGTTTTTAGCATTTATAGTGCTACGTTTCTGAATGGACTTTCACATACACATGAACTGGAGCAGCCTTTCAGATGGCTTGTCTTGATATCTATAGCGGCTTGATAGTATATAACTGATCTCAGTGTGTTTTGCTTTCAGGCCTTAAAAATCATTTACATTTAATCATTTAGTAGATGCTTTTATCCGAAGCGACTTACAATTGGATTTGCAATCAAAATCGCTAAAATTCAAACATTACCCAAACTTAGGTACTTGTATTTTGAACTTCTAAAGAGAAAATTAGCTTCAAGTGCCTTCAATCAGGTTAATGAATGTATGTCATTGCTAGCATACACAGATAGAGGGATCTGTAAAGTATTACAACTCGAGATCACGCACTACAGTGTAGCTTCAGCTGTAAACTCTACTGTTCACACAGAATTCATTGGAAAGTTGTATTTATTAAAAAAACAAATACATTTAAAAAATTCAGCTTGAGATATGAAGACACTTTTTGCATTTTCCATTTCCCTGATCTGTTTTCACTTACCAGGGAATTCTCTACTTGACATCATGATGGATTCGCTTTTCTTTATCTCTGCATTCGATTATTATTTTTGGAAAAATTTCAGACCAAAGTTACAGAGTAAGAGGCCATTTGTCTCTGACATGTTGAGATTTGAGAACTGTAAAAAAAATAATATAATAATTAATAATGGATCAAAACTGTAGTGTTTGATCCAGAGTTGTAACAGTTTACAGATGTTTGTATATGTGTGTGTTAGCCCACACAGAATAAGAATTGAAGCTAGAATAAAATTGTCAACCAGATTGAAGGCCCTTGAAGCTATTTCTCTCTTTGGAAGTTCAATCAAAAACTGGAAGAATCAGAATGCTTTTTGAGAGATGCTCAATATCTAACACTAATTATCAATATTAATAAAAAACAGAAAGTGAGAAGAGTGGCATTTTGAGTTCATTGTACAACCTTCATATTTAAAAAATATCCCTGATTCTCACTTTTCACTTTGACTAAACTACATCACAATGTTGCATATTTTATACATAATAGATTCCAGACTTAAATCGCTTTTGTCTGTGTACGTCAGTGGTCCATATATCTCTGAACTCTCTTATTTCTGTGTACTGGGCTGCTTGGAATTCTTCTGAATTTGTAATTCCACAGAGGAGGGATGACCTCTGACTCCTCCTGCTTCCTGTCAGAAGTTTGTATAACATTCCAGAATGGAGCGAACACCCCGTTTATTCACTCCCTTTCTCATGTGGACTAGAGGAGGGGTGAAAACAGGATACTTTTTTCTCTCTCCATCCCCTCTCTCTCATTTGTGTTTATTTTTGCTGCTTGGATCAACGCGTGTGTAATGGTTCTAGTATATATGATCGCCTCATTAAAAGAGTCCTTTTGTGTTCTGTGTTTTCTGAAACTTTAGATGCGAGTTGGATTTGAACTTGTCCAAAACCTGAGGAAACTTTGAAAATTTTGCCCCATAATAATAATGCACCTAAATGGCCAACAACTTGAAGTGATAACTTCACCATGATAGTTTGCTATATTGTATTTTATTTTATTTATTGTGTAAGTTTTGTTAAAACGGCTCATTATGTCAGCCAATCCTGAGTAAAAGAATTGATTTACATTGGTTTTTTTTTCTTGTTGACAACAATTGAAGGTACATCAATTCAGGTCAGTCAGGCTAGTCTGTAGATACATTTCTTTTCATTCTTCTTTTATGTGTAAATAAGTCTTTAAAAACAGCAGGAAAATCAAAGGAATTGGTCCGTTTCACACTCTGGTCATAATGCAAGTAATTTCCCACCGTTTATGCCCATTTTCTGCTTTCCTGTTCCCACACATGTTTGGATTCTCTGTTGTTACTTAAAGAGCATTATTGAAAAGACATGTAACACACACACACACATACGTACAAAACACAATCACAGCCCTAATCAAGTATAGCTCTCAATTAGACACCAGGGAAACGGTCGCCATTGACGTTGTGTAATTACCCTCACGCAACTTTAATGTGTTATAATGAAGTCCCCGTACAGTGAGCCGTGTTGCCATGTAAACAAACTTAAGTTCCTTTAACCCGCAAATCCATTCGTGGAAAAGTATAAAAAGACGGTCAAGTGTGTGTTTCTGGATAACACTTCACTTATAGGCGTTTATCATTATAGACAATCATTTTACTCCTTCAGTATTGATTTTGACGTTCCATTGTCCCATTTTAAAATTAATCTCGGTAGCTGGAGCTTGTGCATGTGGTGAGTGGTTGAAATGAAGTGCGAGCCGCAGGTAGCCTGTCACTCAACCCGTAATTACTCGCTGAAGAGCGCCACGCTTTTTCTGTTCACTCTGCCGCTCAGTATGGGGTAAAGGTGGGAAAAAAGGATGAATGCTCAGAAAAACGTGGCATCCCGCGGAGCGAGGAACCCGGGTGCTCGTTTAGTGTTCGGGGTGCTCAGCATCCAAGTGTTTTAGTGAAGCTATTAGGCCCGGCTAATGAGGACGACGGGAATGGACAAATACAACCTCTAATTCGATTCAAATGTCAGTGTGTGGAGGGGAGCAGCTGTTGCTGTAGTGGTCTAAAGCTCTTAAAGGATTTGATGATTTTATGACCAAATAATGTAAAATGTTAGACATAAGCAATGTTATAAAAAAAAAAGTTTGGTCAAATGAATGGTCTTTCAGACGAATTCGCTGAACATTAATTGAGGCTTTTAAGTCTCGTTCCCACTGAAAATAATTTCCAGTGAAGAATCACCATTGATGGTGCCATTTAGTCCTGTTCTCCATCGGTGACCATGAAACTGCGCCTTGGAGTGCTTCTGATATTCCCAATGCCATTTAACTGTATTTTAATTAATTTTGGGTTATCTTTAAGAATTATTGTATTTTGACTTATTTTCAAAAAGATCCAACAGACGCACTATAAAACAGAGAAATGTGTTTGGGAAAAACATTCAAATGGAGAACCTACTGTGTGGTCATTATAACTTTTTGGGGGGAATTTTCATTTAAATTTGAATCCGTGTGATCCCAATCACTCCTGAGGTGGAAAGATTTGGCAACAGATTTAAGTTGGTAATGCGTATTCACCAGGATTCACAGATTGAGCTACAGAACTGTACTAGGTTTGAAACTGACTGGTGTGAGCTGTGCTTCATATATATATCGCTACACTCAACAATAGACTTTTCACAAATGGCACCTTAAAATAGCTTTACCTTAATACCTTAATACCTTGTTTCTCAACTGACTACCAAACTGTAACAAAAAATTGTATTACACAAAGGCAAAAAAATGTCTTTTAAAACACTAAAGTGTATTAATAATATTTTCATTATTTGTGTAAGCCCAACTAAATTGTTAACTTGATTATAGACTTGTCTTTTATATGTTAAACTCTCTTTCTTTTGTTTGTTCTTTCTTCTTTCTTTCACTTTGCAGATGCAATGGCTACTCCATCTCCAGCCAAGAGTATGGGCGACCCAGGCATCACGCCACTTTCCCCCACACATGTACTGGTGAGCTCAGCTTTTTATTGCCAGCATGACGTCACCCATTACATGAAGGAAATGTCCGGTGTGCAAATGGGGCCTTAATGGATAGTCTTATTTACCCTGAGCTGCAATTACATGCGACAATGTAATGCTTGACATATACTTGACAGTATCTCTCTACCTCTTTTCATGTCTCTGTTTCCCTCTGTTTCTTTTCCCTTTTGTTTTTCTACAGAATAACTCGGAAGAGAATGAGTCTACGAGGCACCCATATGTGGTGGTGGTGGCCATCGACTTTGGCACCACCTCCAGTGGCTACGCATATGCCTTCAATAAAGAACCAGAGTGCATTCACACTATGAGGTGAGACAAAAGGGACAGTGAGAGTGATAGAGTGGGGGTTTACCTGTAAAAGAAAAGCTCAAATGAGGACATTTTTTGCTTATTTTGGCCAAAATGTAGTTTTCTTCCAGGTTTATATATTATTATTTATTAATACAATTTTATAATTAAATATAAATGATTATTTATAAAATATTTTTAAATAATATAAAAGTAGTTATTTATATTTCTTTAAATTTTAAATATATCTTTTTATTTATTTATGTATTTATTTATTTTTTGCTGGAGTAACATCATTTTATGTAGAAAGTACCTTTTTATTTATTTATTTAATCATTCAGTAGAGTTTTGAGTATATTATGTTTGAGCAGAACATTCAAAAAACCTGTGTTCAACAGTGTACTCCTGTGTGTGTACTCCATCTCCATTTCTTCTGAAGACATTCATATGGTTGACCATTAGAAGGTCATGTCTCTATATCAGTCAAACGTACAGGTGTCTTCCTCTCTAGGCACTTAGATGCCCCATTAAGACTCATTAGATATATACAGTCCCACTGTGTGTTGTATATGAAATAAAACCCACAGCTGCTCTGCTAACCTAACCTGACCTACTTGGTCATGTGGCTTTTGACTCTAAGGTCAGCTCTCCAGAGTACCTGCTGGGCAGAGTTAGCCACGTGTGTCCCACCCAAATAGGCATGTGGGTTTCATTTAGGCATCAGACTCATTATAAAATTTATAAATAGGATTCTATTTATTAAACTGCACAAGTACAGCTGTAGAGGGTGTGCGCACATATATCCACAAAATAAAAGATGGTTTGAATACAACTAAATGAATACAAACGTGAATAGAGGCATTAAAAATGTATACTGTTTTCCATTGAAACAAGAAGGCCATTGCATATACAGTATATGCTTAGCTTTGTCTGACAAGAACTCTTAGCATTCCGTTGTCCACGGCATTAGTATCCATTTAGGATCTTCTTGACTGTGTTAAATGTGGACAACGGGAGAGTGGGAGATGAGGAGGAGAAAAGGAACAAGTCAAATTGAGACTGCTCTTCTTTGGAAAAAAATAGTGCCTTGTTTCAATCTGGTTAATTCGAATTGTGTTTTGACTGCTGCTACAGATTTACAAGCAAAAATAGCCCAAGGTCTCAGAGATTATTTGAGTTGGATTTATAGTCCTAGTCCCTAAAGCTTTACATAAACTCAGATTGCCTTGTAAAAAGCTCACAAAACTCATTTACTAAATCTGTTTATAGTCAAGAAGACAGCTGCTTTGAGTTGGTTAAAGGGGTCATATAATGGTACATGCACTTTTACAAGTTGATTGTACTGCAATGTGTGTTGGCAGTGCATGTACACAACCATTATATAACGATAAAAATCCATCAGTGTTGACTGTCTATCAACAGTATTGAATGATTTTGAGAAAGATTACCAGTCTGAACTTAAACAATTAGGCTACACATCAGAAATTGTTGCCTGGTAGCTCGATCAATTTATTTTCAGACCAGCTCTGTATTACTTTTCCTCCGTATGACGTCATCCGGTGGAAATTCAAGATCAACCCGTCTGAGCTTTCATTTTCTCAAAGCCAGAGAAAGACAGCCAAAGCTCAGTTTACACCGATTGAAATTTCTAGCCACTGGGGAACCATATACAGGGGAACTCATTAATATTAACCTCAGAAAGTGAAATTTTCATGTCAGGGACCTTTAATTAGGAGAAGAGAAAAGCTAAAAGCTTCTACCGAATGAAATTATTTCCTGATCGCATCATATCCCAATTCACACTCTCATTTGTTATTTTTCCTTTGTTGCTAGGCGCTGGGAGGGTGGAGACCCGGGTGTGTCCAATCAGAAGACGCCCACCACCATTCTACTGACCCCAGACAAGAAGTTCCACAGTTTTGGTTATGCAGCCCGAGATTTTTACCATGACTTGGATCCCACTGAGTCTAAGCAATGGCTTTATTTGGAGAAGTTTAAAATGAAGCTACACACCACTGCAGTAAGGACACATTCCTACGATATTTTTTTACGATATGCTAATGCAGAACTTAACAAGTAATGCAAACAAACCCATGATGAACCTATTAAAGCTTTTAAGACACTGAAGCAATGCCGTTAATGAGTTGTCTATATTAAGTCTCTAAACTGTTATACAGATTATTTCCCTCATTGTGAATGATGTAATAAGTCTATTGAAGTACAAATACATTTTGATTTGACATGTCAGTCTCTTTCTTGTTTCTGAGAGGCATTTATTGTCATTTTATCTTCTGCAGAATCTATCCATTGATACAGATTTACATGCGGCCAATGGGAAAAGGGTGAAAGCTCTGGATATTTTTGCTTATGCGCTGGCCTTTTTTAAGGAGCAGGCTCTTAAGGTATGTCTTACTCACATGGTCATACAGAATGCTTTGTTAAACACAGTCAATTCAAATTTGCAATTCACGTATGCTCACCAAGGCTGCATTAATTTTGTTATATCAAAAATACAAAACAGTTATACTGTGAAGTATTATTATAGTTTAAAGTAACTGTTTTATATTTAAATATATTTTAAAATGTAATTTAATCCTTTGATGCAAAGCTGAATTTTTAGTCTTCATTCTCATTCAGAAATCATTCCAATTTGCATATTTGGTGCTCAAGAAACCATTTCTTCTTATTATTATTATTATCATCACAGTTGAAAAAAAGTTGTGCTGCTTAATGTTTTTGAGGAAACAATGATGCATTTTTTTCAGGATCAAAATGTCTATACTGTTACGTTTTCTTTCAATTTAATCTGTTTTTCCTGAATAAAAGCTTTAAAATGGATTTTTCTTATTGAATACAGGAGCTGAGCGATCAAGCAGGGGGGGACTTTGAAAATTCTGATGTCAGATGGGTCATCACTGTACCGGCCATCTGGAAGATGCCAGCCAAGCAGTTTATGAGAGAGGCAGCATATAAGGTATAACGCTTCTTTCTCATAGACGCAAGTCTCGCTTTGATAAACATCCTACTTTGTGTTTGAAATTGGAGAGAGGTCTATGTGTAATGTGTGAAACCCTTGAATCATTACATTAATTGAAAGCACATTAATCACACGTTTGAAGTATGTGTTGTACAGTTCCTGGTGGGTGTTTTAAGGTACTGCAACACTTTAGTTGAGCTGTTAGATTTAAATAGAGGAAGTAAAAGAGCACTATTTTGCTGGCAATCTAAAATATAAAAGGAATGAGATGTACAGAAATACAGGATGTAAATGGGAAGAGAGGAAAGGCAGAGATTAATGGAAAAAAGAAAAAGACACTTATCTCATCCCTTAGATACAGCCTCTGTTTGTTTGTTTTCATTGTCTCTTAACTTGACCACCTGTAGAGACCCCATATATATGTGGTACTATATCGCTGACTCTCACTGTTGGCTTCATTGTGAGTATTTGTGTGTGGTCTGTAGTCGAGACATGTGGCCTGTGTGTGTGTATGGTGGTAGTCATATGATCTGCATTATTGAGATATTTAAGTGATTACAAGTGGTCAGGTGAGACATTGCTTTTTACTCCTGGTTTTGATAGCAGTTTATCATTCATATTAGTCATATTGAAGATGCTTTGTGAGGTTTTTTTTTTTTTTTGTAAATGTAAACCCTGAAGTGATTGTTTGACAAGTAAGTAGTAAACAGAGGGGTGGATTGTCTCGCACTGAAGAGAGACAGAAAGGGTGGAAGAGTAGGGTGTGGCTCAGCGTCTCTCATCTCAATCCAAAGCAAAGAAGAAATGAGGTGGGGAAGGCAAGAGCGGGTGAGCTTCATCAATACAAAGCAAGAAAAGTGAGAACAGTGGGAAAAAGAGAGCGGAGAAAAATAGGGAGTCTGGAACACTTGATATCTGCAATGGGAATTCCTGCAAAGCTTGCCTCAGGAGGTGTGTGTGCACGCACACGCAGTGACTCAGCTCTTCATCTGCTGGATCAGGAGAATTGAAAGAAAGGACACTGCATTCACCCTTACCTCTGTTATGCTCTCTGCATCCCTTTTTGCTTACATCACCTCCCCATATCTCACCGAATCCTACAGCACACTCACAGCAAACAGTGTCACTCAGCACAGCATGTGTGTGTGGGGTTTCTTTACGTTTTTACACTACCTCCTATTTTAAGTGAGGTAATATGATCTTGACGTACAGTAAGTGAGTCATGACACTGATAGTTAATATTTAGGTGGGGTTGTTTTGGGTTGTTCTGCAATAACTGTTTTAGATTTTATAGTTGGTTGACTTCAGTCAACAACGGCAGTATCCTGCAGTGTGACATGGAATACAGTACATTTATTTGTTTTATTTATATGAATTTAAAATAACTCGGAGGTAAATAAAATACTGAAAAAAGGTGTTTTTTTCTCACCTAGGCTGGGCTGGTTTCACGCGACAACCCTGATCAGCTGATCATTGCTCTGGAACCAGAGGCTGCGTCCATTTACTGCAGGAAGCTACGCCTCCACCAAATGGTGGATTTAAGCAACAAAACAGCCCAGAATGGTTACAGCCCAACAGAGAATGTTGGGGGCGGAATGACCCAGGGTAAGCTACCCAGTCAGTCTTTTACCATATCACAGGTGAAACACAAGTTTCCTGCTACGAGGACTAACCAAATCACTCTCATTCCATTTTAGTTATGCTCAAGTTTATGCGATAGGACTTATGCTTGTTGTTGATAATGTTGTCCATGTGTTTTGATGCCACTAACATGGCCAGTGATTAGTTCTTCTTCAAAAGGCATAAGTTACTGTGTATAGTAAGCCAGTCAAATTATTGCTTGGCAGATAAAGTTCAGATAGTGAGTGAAGAAACTGGGCATGCTGCTGTTGAGGGAGGCTAGTTATTAGGTATGGTTGAAAATTCAGTTTGTAGGGGGCTGTAGTTGTTCGGCTAGTCATGGTGTGTTATGTTCTTCATTATGAAAAGACATAATGAAGAACATAACATAACACGACATCCACTCTTTCCCAAAACAGTGCTATAAATTGAGAAGAACAAAGCCGAATCTGTCCGAGCATGTACGTCTCACCACACCGGCACGCAGTTTGTGCGTCTAAATTGCAAAGTTCATTGCAAAGATTTTTTTGTTGAGGTTTTGTTTCCTGTGTGCTTTATTTAATGGAATTCGAACGTCAGACTTAATCAAATGTCGCTCTGCATACGTCATCTCCTTCGTCGCTCTGATTGGTTTTAGGTCTATCCAATTGCGCCCAGAGGCATTTGAGCTATGTCCGTTGGTGACGCCCTTTGGAAATTGTTTGTCTATGAAGCTTTGCCAGACCATAACTCAGTTACAACTGAGAATGGTCACACTAAAGTATAATGTAAATGCATCAAATTCAAACCTCAGAAGTAAGAGTGCTTTTGTATTGAGGCAGAGCCGAGTGCATATTTTCCTTTCCCCTTCCAGTCCATTCCAATTCACTTCCATTGCCCTGCTCATGACCGACCGATGGCGCATGTACATACACAGTCCGCTTTGTATTAAAAAAAAGCATTTTCAGACTTGTACATTGTATCTTAGTGATCTGTGATTTTAGAAAAGTAATTTGCATGTGCATTCAGAAGGCAAGAGTCATTTGGACCACTGCTGAATGGTGATGCCAGCATGAGAAACGGCTGAAACAAATTCACTATCCCCCTGTCGCATACATTTTTCTCTCTTTATCTCTCTCTCTCTATTGAAGTTTGTATGCACATTTATTCATAAGCATGTAATTGTGTAAGGTCATGCCTTTCATTCCCCTTGAAAGAAAAAACATTTTTAATTATAGCAAAAAATGTTAACAAAAATGTTAATCTCTTTCTGGACCATCTGTACAATTAATCACATTTGTAAAGAGTTTAATTAATTTTGGTTGATGTCAACATTTAAGAATGTTACAATAAGAATGTTATTTGGTCCATTTAACTGCATGTCTGTGTAGCAAACTAGCTCTATGAAATATTAATAATCAATCATAACTTGTTATAATTGGTTATGAATATTTGGATCAGTTAATCGGGTTAACTTGATGTAGCTACATTAACATTACAACCAATTACTCAGTTCATCCCGTGAACACTCAATATTGGTTATTAATAGATTATTTGAAATGTGCATTTCTGGGGCATGGGGGATGTCTTTCTTACTAAATACTACTAAGAGCAAGTAGTCAAGATCTATGATTAGTGGCTCCAGATATGAGCTTGAGACACAGACAACTTTACGTGTGACATGAACAAGATTTTTATTAACTAGACTAAACATTTAAACTACTCTAACAAACACATACATGCATGCTACAGTCAGAATACAGGAAAGCAATAAGTTTTAGCATTGTTTGAAGTTCAGCAGATCAACAGCTTGAGCAAACCATCAGTTTAGTTCTAACACGCCCTTCTTGAAAAGGGGTAAGGCTAATTATCTATCACATAATGAGTCTAATTTTGATACTTGCATGTCTTCCATTTGTTTTAAACTGTCCTTATGCAATTTGTTGAGGCTCCAGTTGATCTTTGCTTATGTGGTCTTGATGAGAGAGAATCAGTGGGAGTCAGAGGATCTTTGTGAAATAAAAGACAAGGCCGCAGCCTGGTGCAAGCTTGGGTTCCTTGGGGGACTTCTAGTTTAGCCTCATCTTCACGTTAGGACTTCTCAAGATGGACCAAGAGAGTCAGAGAGCAAGAGTCCAGAGAGGACAAGCGAAGAGCTAAGATGGAGCTGGTCTTGACGATCAGTGATTTTTAAAGTGTGAAAATGTCACACCCTCTTGAGGTGCATGAGCTGATGCAAAGCTATCCCTTTGGAGGGAATTTTTATGACCCATTGTCTTCTAGCAGCAGGGCATTTGAATTTTTAATTTCATTGTGTTTACAAAAAGAATCTTCAAGATTCTTATAATAGTAATGCATCAAAGTTAGCCAAATGTAATGTAAATTAACAAATGGGTAACGAAGATTGGATTTTATATAGACTAATCATGCTGCGCATATGATTTTGGTTAACCATAGTATGTAAGTCATGTTTCAGACCAAAATAGTTTAGAAGAGAGAGTGAAACAACCACAAACCACATGAAGGGAAGACCAAACCTATAAAATATAGTTCATTTCTTTTCAGCAAGAATTAAGAGACAATTCTGTTGGGTCATAAAGCTTGTTATCAGGCTTAATGTGTCTCTCTCCATCTAAACTCTAGATGATGCTGGCCAATGGATCCTTAACTCAATCTGCTAATAATCATATCGTTATCTATAGGGCACAGCTGATTCGTTCCTGCTGTATCAGTAGCCAAGTGGCTTGCATACTCAACCTTAAAATACTTGGGTATAACCATCGCGTCAATTGTGAAAGCACAAAGGGCACTTGCTACTCCCACTCTGCATACGCACAGCTATTGCGCTACCTCCGCACCATTTGAACGTCCAGAGTGAAACAGGCGTTATCAATATTGCGAACATTTGTGTTGCTTAATATTTTTGTGAAAAAAAGTCAATTTTTTTCACTGCCTTGATATTTCGATAATCTAAAATAGACTGTAAAATTTCAGATGTCGGTCTGTTGTGTGTTAAAAACACTGTTAGATGGAGCAGTTGTTAGGTCTCCCACGCCCCATCAGAACTTGCCATGTACTGAAAAAAAAGTGTGCATTGTTTTCTGTGGGTTGGAGGAAATGTCAATCTGACATCAGTCTCCATGCAGTCACTCTCCCCTAGAGCTAACACTTCCTGTTTGGGAATGTGTACAACTGTCAGGATGGCCATTATCCTCTGATGTCATCAGACCAACTGCCCTTTATCAGACCAGGACACTCTCCCCCCTCTGCAGTGAAGGAACAGACTTTTGCATTCCGGTTCCAGACAGGAAGTTCACAAAAGTGAAAAAGAGAGGAAGTCTTTCAATGAAAAATGCCTGATGAAGACCTGAGGGTCGAAACGTTGCCTTTTAATAAATACTTTGGAGCATCTATACTGCTTTTTTTTCCAGCAGCATCACCCTGCTAAAAGAAATCACATGCAGCCCATGTTCCTTTCTCATCCTGTCGCCTTGCCTATAGAAATGGCACACACACACAAATAGCTTCACGCTGCATTCTCTCTCACACACACTTCCTGTCTCTCTCTGTCAATAACCAGCCAAGGAGCATGTGCGCCGTAACCGACAGAGCCGCACCTTTCTGGTGGAGAATGTCATAGGAGAGCTCTGGTCTGAACTCACTGAAGGTAGAGTCTTTGTCTTCTCTCACACTTTTCTTTTAGTATTTTGCTCCTGCTGTTTCTAATGCTGCTGTCAAGTTAAGAAAGCCTGAAGCTCTTAAGAAGGACACTAGTCTCAAATAGCTTGACCTTTCAAAAAAACAAAAAAACGGACCTCCTTGATGCAGCCTATTCTGGCTAAGAATCATCCAATCAGATATGAAGAGACTGACTCACACGTAAAACAACAGATTACACTATGATTTGTTTTAATGCACTGATGTGTATAGACATTGTGTTTAGAATTTTTGTCTGTCCAAAAGTAATACTTCATGATTATTTCACAGAATAAGTTGCATCAAGCCACTCAATCAGATTTCTGTGCTATATGCATTAAGGTCAGTGAGTGTGGTCTATGGATATGCCAACTGAGACTAGATGCACCCTAGCTGAGAGCATAAGGAAGATGTTTAGTTTGAAAGCCCTGCTCTTGGGAGCCCGGACTTATTCTGCTGTCTGAATTAGCAGCGGCTCAACCATCAAAATTTCCTCTGCAAACTTCACCTATTCATCACTGCTGGAATAACCTCCACGCAAATTAGTTATTCAAAATCATGTCAAATTTCACTACATTTTCAGTATTGACGGGATAGTTCATTCAAAAATGAAAGTTGTCATCATTTACTCCCCTGAATGTTGTTGTTTTTCCACACCTGTATGTTTTTAAGAAGATATTTTGCAGAATGTTCAAGATTCTTATTTTGGGTGGGAAAAAGTCATTATGGTTTGGAACATCATTAGAGTTAATAATATTTTTGGTGAACTGTATATAGTAAATAATATACAAAACCTACATAAAACTTTAATTCCAAAGGCTTCTCTTTGAAATCCCAGCCAGTGAGCTCTAAATGTAGGTCACCTTACAAAAGCATTTTTCCATCACTCCCATCCAACATCTGCAGAGAGTTTATGGAAAAGAATGAAATGTCACCAGACAAAATATAGATCCACACTAATGTCTTTTTCCTGGTGAGCCTCAAATGTTATTTCTGCTGCTGTAGGTGACCGTTATGTGGTGGTGGATTGTGGAGGAGGGACAGTGGATCTCACTGTGCATCAGATCCGGCTGCCGGAAGGGCACTTGAAGGAGCTTTACAAAGCTTCAGGTACAAGACACAGCCCTTATGGCTAGTAGCTCGAGATTAACATTTAGCTTAATATAAAGAAGCTTTTATTTAAAAGATAACTGCTATTCTGAAATATGTAATATCTGAAAATCTTATTTTTTGAATCATCTGAAATCATTTTCATCTTTCCATCCTCTCCATAGGAGGCCCACACGGCTCTATCGGTATAGATTATGAATTTGAGAAGCTCCTGTGTAAGATATTTGGGCAGGATTTCATCGACCAGTTTAAGATCAAGCGTCCGGCCGCGTGGGTGGATCTGATGATCGCGTTTGAGTCTCGTAAGAGGGCCGCAGCTCCTGACCGAAGCAACCCGCTGAATATTAACCTGCCCTTCTCTTTCATCGACTACTACAAGAAATTCAGAGGACACAGTGTGGAGCATGCACTGAGGAAGAGCAAGTGAGTGTCTAAATGTGGCAGAAATATTAGTTTTTTTATTAATTTTTTTATTAGAAAATAAATAATCTGTATTGAATTGACGGATGGGTTTTGAATTTTGTTGTAGGATTGCACGTATTGCGCATAATTTTACTCATTCATGCAGAATTTGTGCTCTCACCCAAAGTGCGCACACATAAAGTCGCCTCTAAATGGAGTTTCTTTTTGCTTCTTTTTGCACTTAAACTGTCAAATTCACACAGAATAATGTAAAAATGCCTGTCACACAGTCAGTTATATTTTAAGTAAATGTAAACAGTTGAGAAAGAAAACATGTGTAACAGTATAACAGGATAAAGAGAAAGAAGACGTGTAACAGGATTGTGCTGCAAAAATTATGAGGTGATATTAAAAAGATCTATGGCAGTTTTTCCCCATTATATTGATTGATGGCTAGTAAAATATGGGAAACTACTAGGCACAGTGACTGGAGAGCAAAAATTTAATGTCAAGCCGTGTGTGTGTATATACATTAATTATGTGTGTGTGTGTGTGTGTACATATATATATATATATATAGCTGCAAGCAGCGATGAAGGGCCATATATAATACACTCACACCCATATAGATGTATGTGTATACACACACATATATACACACACCATAAAGGTCAGGATTTGATTCACTTATAGTTTTTCTCCATTGCTTTAAACGGGTGACTGTTTCCTGCTGACTCTCTGCCTTTGCGGTAATTGTTGTCTGTCTCTTTTGAGGTCGGGCATGTGTGACCTACAGCCCCTGGAGAGTTAATCTGTCTATTCATGACTGTTGTCAATACCGTATACACAAGCATTCAATAAGCCATCATGCCCTGTATAAAGATGGCCAAGTCAGCTAAATGAATACCATGTCTGTGTGTGTGATTGCTGACTATGTGCTAGTGTTTCATAATCAAGAGCATAGGAACATGGGGACATGATAAACGCTTATCAGATTAGATTATTGCCTGCAGATGCTTCTGTCTGGTCTTAAAGTTATCATTTTATGGATCCGGCTACAATTTTTTTTTTCACTTCACAGCCAACCAAAAAGATTATCTGAAAATGACTTAAAATAATAGTCTTCTAAAACTAGTTATAATGGTATCAGAATCTAGTTCTATCATTCTAACATTTTTGCAAAAAAATGTCATGCTGTTAAATTATTTAAGAGTTAAATTTATTCTTTCCTCCTACCACAGTAATAAGGTAATCAGTCGAGAGCCACGAGTAAGACTACTCTAACTTGCGTGTTATGGATTTTGAGCTCTTATGTCTCTCAGGGGACAGTTTTTCCAACATGCAGGCGAGTCTGAGCACTCGTTCAGCCCTGCATTTCACTGCACTGCACAGCATTATGGGAATATGTGCATCTGCTTACTGGAAAACACAGCTATTAACACATGTGCTGACTTTTATAGCAGTGAAAAACCTAATAATGTAAACTCAATAATATCAGGTTTCTCAGTAGTCTTCTAAATGTGAAGAAAGCTTTTAAACTGCACCGAGGCCAAATGAGGACACTTATTTATTTTCAGTCTATAACTCTCACTGTTTCTCTTTTTGTCTCTCTTCTTCAGTGTGGACTTTGTGAAGTGGTCTTCACAGGGAATGCTGAGAATGAGTCCAGATGCGATGAATGCACTGTTCAAACCAACTATAGACCACATTATACAGCACCTGAGTGAGTACTCACCCTGTTCTACTGTAACAATGAGCCATATGAGTTACAATTATTGACAGACTATGCCTATATGTAATGTACCGATTCAGATAGGATTGACATCTCTGGAGTTGTTTGTGAACTGGGAGTGTTTGATGTTCAGATTTGGGTGTTAATGGAAGGTTATGTGCTCTGGATACATGCGTAACTAATAACATGGCTAGCATTGACTCCTCCTGACAGCAAATTGGGGTAAAAATCTGTGCAAAAGTTGTTGTGTATTCCAGCCTTGAGTAGAATCTATAAAGCTGTATAAACTAATGAGCTGTTGGGAAGCACAATTAGGGCATGCGTTGGCCCAGTCAGAGGAGTCTCGACCATCTGCCCAAAATACTCCGGCACACACAGAACTGGGTCAGAACTCAGTCCCACTGC
Organism: Cyprinella lutrensis; assembly: GCA_027497675.1. Classification (NCBI taxonomy): domain Eukaryota; kingdom Metazoa; phylum Chordata; class Actinopteri; order Cypriniformes; family Leuciscidae; genus Cyprinella; species Cyprinella lutrensis. Next base: position 14,869,298 of record JAOTRC010000013.1, read on the forward strand.
TCTCATGTTGGTTACAGCTGCGATCTGTTCAAACTAAAACTGCAAGCAGAAACAACCCTGCCAATGAACTTCATTTTTGGCATTTTGATGAATAATGTGTAACATGCAATCAATTTTGTAGTAATAAATCTTGCAATGACATTTGTCAAAATCCTTTTTCTCTTTCTCTCCCCTGCTTTCGTTCTTCTATCTGTTCTCCAGCTGAGTTATTCGACAGGCCGGAGGTGACGGACATCAAGTTCCTTTTCCTGGTGGGGGGATTCGCAGAGTCTCCACTGCTGCAGCAGGCGGTTCAGAATATGCTTCAGGGCCGCAGCCGAATTATTATTCCGCACGATGTGGGCTTGACCATCCTCAAGGGGGCGGTGTTGTTCGGCCTGGATCCTAGCATCATAAAGGTGCGGCGCTCTCCGCTCACTTACGGCGTTGGCGTCCTTAACCGTTTTGTAGAAGGGAAGCACCCGCCTGAGAAGATGCTTGTAAAGGACGGTACGCGCTGGTGCACCGACGTTTTCGATACGTTCATCTCTGCCGATCAGTCGGTGGCGCTGGGCGAAACGGTAAAACGCAGCTACACGCCGGCGAAACCGTCGCAGCAGGTGATCGTCATCCACGTTTACTGCTCAGAAAAAGAGTCTGCCGTTTTCATCTCAGACCCAGGTGTGAGGAAGTGCGGTACGCTGAAGCTGGATGTGAGCGGTACTGAGAGCCCAGCGGCACGAAGAGAGATCCAGACGCTCATGCAGTTCGGAGACACGGAGATAAGAGCCATGGCTATTGATGTGGCAACCTCTCGCAGTGTCAAAGCTAGCATCGATTTCCTTAGTCATTAAAAAAAAGATGAGGGATGACTAAACAACACTGCAGAAACTCCGTATTTTAGTCAAGTTTTCCAGTAAAATGTCCCAACAAAGTCCCAGTAAAGACATTTATACTGTAGTTTTACGAAAGATTAAGCAGAACCGTTTTCAAGAAATGTTTCTTAAGCAGCAAATCAGCATATTAGAATGATTTCTGAATGATCATGTGACACTGAAAACTGGAGTAATGGTGCTGAAAATACAGCTTTGCCATCACATAAATAAATTACAAATTAAAAATAGTAATATATTCTTTATATTTTTACAATTACAAAAAATTTTTGATCACATAAATGCAGACTTTTCGAAAAAATGTACTGACCCCAAACTGTTAATCAGTTGCATATTGAATTAAATTTATTTGCAGATTGTTTTGTTATCTTGTTATAAGCATTAACTACTAAATTGTAGATTTCTACTTACAGGGTAATACAAGTAAAATGGTAAAAAATAGTTTTTTTTTTCTCATGCTGTTATGCTTCTCAAGTTAATATTTCTTGCTTAGAGGATGTTTAGATATTTTGACTGGAAAACAAGACAAAATACTGATTAAAAATATTTGTTTTGCAGTGTGGATAGAGAAAAGAAAGGGAAAACTAAAAATAGAGATTGAGATTGAGCTTGAGATTTGTAGGTTTGGAGTCTCAACTAATACACCACGTTTGCCGACCTTCTATGTGACATTCGCTTGAACAACTGTGCCATTCGTGTTACTTTATTTAGTCATTTCATTTTCAAGATGCACAACTGGACTCAACTTCAGAAAGAAAAGAATTTCTCCTATTTGGCCAAAGTTGAGTTCATTCTGTTCATTTTTACCAATGCTCTGTTCATCTAGACTCAGTCCGTTATTCTCTGTATTGCTTGTATTATCTATTTGTGTAGTCTGGCTATGGCTATTTTCTGCACAGAGATGCAAACTCTGCATGGATAGAGCCAAAAATACAGCTGCGTATTGCTAGTAGTGCAATTTGGGATAGCACATTGTATTAACTTAGCAAGTCGAGTTCAGGTTAAGGCAGCTACATCAGTCTTATATTCTCAATATAACATTGTTCTCTTACGAAATGTACTGCTTTCCTCTGAAACTCTGGCCTATTACCTCCAAGGCCCAGTCCAGAACCAGTTCATTCGTAAAGCAGTCGGTTTGGGCTGCTGGACTGGTGACCAAATTGTTAGTCTGAAACAGAACTTTAAGAACGGTACCGCTACACATCACAAAGGTGCTGATGTCCATGACAAAATTACTAGTGCTACGCGGCAAAACACAACATAAATCTCATATTTTTGTTTGTTTGTGTTGTTCTTACGTTTCATTATCGTGATTATGTTTCTTTTATGCACGTCAAGGCATTTTAGGAGTTCTGGACACTTGTGTTGACTCCACTTGGTTTAGGGCGCCATTTTGTTTGTCCCAAAATGCAGCATATCTTTTCATATTGTTGGTCAGTATGTCGCTCTAAGCGGAACGAGAAAACATAAATCCTAGAATGTGAATTTAAATCATCATTTGAAGTGGCAGAGACAGTATTTGCTAGCTGCACCTAAACATGTTTTGAAAGGATAGCCATCGCTATATGCTAGTTGCCTTTTAATCCTGCTCTTCTAGAAAGAGATGCCACTGATTTTTTTTTCTCTCCTGTTTTTATTTAGTATTTTTATTTAGGAGATTATTTTGAAGAATATGTGTCAAATGAAAATGTTTATTTCTGTATATACAGTATTTAAAGACATTGTACAGATTTCTAGCATTGTTTTAGCATTAGCAGCTTTATGAGCAGTGTGTGTATGCAGGCCTTAAGAGCACACGTTCTTTTTTTCCCACTCTCACCAGCCTTCACATGGATAGTAAATTCAGATTTGACCCTAATCCAAACCACAAATCTCTCTTTATCTTAACCCCAAACACACCTGTGATTCCTAACTTGGGAAATTCCCATTTCCCAAACCTCATATGCGGCTTTGTGAATTGCCTTTTGTTGCTCATTTTGAATATCACAAGACTTGAAAACCTTTGACCTTAACAACTTTACTCGCAGTTATCATTTAAAGTAAGACATGTAACGTGATATATTTTGTTCTGGGGAAATGAGGTGACTCGGATCTTACTCTGTAGACGAATACCACAAATCACAGGCAATAGTTGTGCTTTTGGTTTGGAATATACTGAGATAAATGCAACGCTAAATGAAAGCAATAAAGTATTGCAATGTGACATTCCACATTTTATTCCCACTTGCTCCATCTTGCTATTCTGCCGGTGTGCCGCCTGTGTCAAAGCTTCAGCTGCAAAATTGTAATGTTGCTATATGAAATTGTATTAATTAACATTTTTAGATCATTGAGAAAGTCCACATTGCTTTTCCATAGATTTGCATAGCAACGTAAGACAAGAAGCGCCAAATCATTCTTGCACAGGACAGGTCAAATTTGTGATAAAGCACAGATCCTGGATCAGAAGTCACAAGAGCATCTGCCAGATTGTGAATAAAATATCATCAAACTATGTAATATCATTGGAAATAAAAAATAGCAAGCAACACACGAAATGCTAATGCTTCTCTAAATGTAATCTGAATTTGCTGCTCATGTGATTAATTGCTAATAATTGCATCTGCTCTGCACGATTCGCATGAGTGACGAAATGAATATGAGAAATTGTTTTGTTTTTTTGTTTTTTGTTTGGTTCATTTAAATATTCTATTTAAAACTAAATAGATCTCTGGATAATAAAACCCAAGCTACTACAAATCACTCTCTCATCATTGGCTGTGCAAGCCAGGGATGTCATCGCGTGTGATATATATGTACACACATAGACATACAACTTTACAAACATATGCAGATTTGTGAAGTAAGCACACCTTTTTTGCTCCGAGAGTATTGATAGGGTGAATGTTAAAACATAAAATATTGTTCCGCTGGTTTAAAGTTTTGCTTTTGTTTTTAACTTTTGCACCATACCGTTTCATGGGCAGCTTTGCTATTATTTTTTATTTTTTTATTAATAACACAATGTATAGCCTCTTTATAAAATGTAGTTATTGCTATGATGTGTTTGTAAAATCACATAAAAGCACTATTTTTTTTGTTTTTCAGTTTCTTAACTCTTTTTAAAGTATTAAAATGCTCAGCCCTATTGGGGTGACGTTTGCTATAAATTCACTGTGAATTTGATTTTGATTTGCTTTTTCAGCGTTATGTTATTTAACTTGGTTTAGCTAAAATTGGACCAGGTCAAAGGGTGTGAAAAACAAAAACAAAGGAATTTCACAGTTTGCTAGATTCTGTGCTTTAAATGCTTGAAAATCACCTAGTCATTCACTTAGATCCAAGATGGCTGCTCACCCCTAGAGTGTACCTACTGGGTTGTTTTTAATTATTGGATAAAGCGTCACTGCTCTTGCCATATGTACATCAAAAAAAAAAAAATGCAGCTGTATCAATCTATGCCAAGTACTAACAGCCAAAATGTCACCCAATAAAAAGTATGTCATTTCAAAAAAACGTCCGAGTTGAGTTCCTTGTGTATGAAATGAGTGACCTTGTGCTAAAACATTCTTCTCTTTTAAATCTAAGAGGGGCTAATTCTTCAATGAGATTCTTTCTTAAGAGTTAAAAATGTCATTCTTACTTCATGAACCTTATTTAATTTTTCTTAGTTAAAAATAAAGACTAAAATCTACCAGACACTTAAAAGGCATAATGAATGCATAAATTCCATTTATAAATGGAAGAAAACAGTTGAAGAAAAGAGGAATGGAAATACCACTTGAAAATCGCCCATTATGCGCATTAACGGAGCTTCCCTATTGGCAATTTATGCATAAATTTAACCACCCAAATTTACAAGGTGACGATATCATGTTACAACATTAGAATTTAACAGAAATGTAACATTTTTAGAAGAAAATAAAGCATTTATGAAATCAAAATTTACCATTCTTATTTTTTTATGGAATTATTAGGAATGATGTAACCATACACATCGTTTTAATTTTAATTAATGTCTGCTTATATTTCCCCTCCCTCTTCCAATGACATGTGTTCTCTGATAATTTGTTTACTGGTGTGACAACGGGACAACCTGTTACATCCATGAGATCACAGCAATGACAAATCACAATCATCTAATCATCCAATCAAAAAAAAATTTATTACCAATTTGCAAAAATGTTAAATAGTTACAAATTTCCTTGAGAGTGTGATGGTAATTTAAGATTACGAAGCACATTTCATGATACTATTTCAGTCGAATTTTAATGTGAACAAAAAATATAATTTTGACAAATGTTTCTCCATATAAAAGTAAGTACATGGGAGGGGTTGTACTGCACTTTGCCTGGGTGTTATTATTAATATGGCCGATGAACTATAAAAGTAATTTTGATTAACCTAAACCTTAATTTAACCTGTTGGTCAGCACCCCCGCTTTTGAAAAAAAAAATCCTAAGAAATGGCATATTTCTTAACAGATAAACTTCATAAACCCTTGTGTATGTGCACTAAAAGACACATGGCAATTTATTTTAAAGTCAGAATTAATTGTTGTCATTATGAAAAAATATGATATAGCTTCAAAGTTTTGTAAAGTTATAAGAAGCATTGTTTCACTTTATAGAAATGCACTGCAGCTAAAGACACACCGTACCATTTTATCTTTCAGATCTGAAGATAAGCCTATAAAACTCTTGAGTTTTATGAAAAGTTTTTCAAGATCATGTCATCTGATATTTTTAGAAGATGCTAACTAATGTTTATTATTGTCATCTAAGCATCCATTTAGTTTATTTGAACATTTTCTGGTTTTATTGACTTCCATAGTATATATTTTTTTTTCCCTATGGAAGTCAATGAGACCAGAAACTGTCTGTTTACTGATATTCTTCCAAATATCAGAAAATCGGCTGTTTGCCCTGAAACTGTCTTTTGGACCTTGAACCGTTTGGTTCCCATTGAAGTCCATTATATGGAGAAAAATCCTGAAATGTTTTCATCAAAAACCTTCATTTCTTTTCATTGGGTGAGTAAATTATAAGCAATAGTTTTTTTAAAAAGTGAACTACTCCTTTTTTAATGTTTTTTTTTCTTCTGCTGATCAGAACAGACCAGTTTCCATCACAAAAACTAATGTAAAACATATTTTAAACATTATTTTTGATTATCATCTTTTTGATTATCAACATTATCATCTTTCTCTTAAATGTCTGTCAGCCTTGGACTCAACCAAATCACAGCTATGTTTATCACTTACTCCCATGCCTCCTTTTAAAAGTGTCTTTTAAATCAGCCCCGCTTCCTGGATTCAAGATTGAAACCATTTGTTTTAAAAAAAAAAAACGGATTGTTTACTTGCTCGGCTTTCACAGGAAAATCGTTTTGGGTCCATTTACAGGAAGAGTGGAGAAAACAGACATGCGTCTAGACGTAATGTGTGCATTGCACGTTAATTGTGTTGCTTAATTTCTCAATTTTACTACACCTTTGTTTCTACCCATAATCGATTTCCTTATGTCTTCCTGCAATTGCAAATCCAACTCGGACGTCCTTGGCACTGACATGCTCTCCTGTGGCCTGGCATCCCTCTCCGTTCAGCTCGGTGATCATCCTGTTCCCGCTGGTTTGGGAACTGCCCCTATATGACGTATCTGGAGTGATAGAATTGATAGAGCAAAAAGTTTGTGTACTCCTCCATTCATTTTGAGCCATTGCAGGGTGAACACATTTTTGAGCCTGGGCCAGGAACATAGTGTACTGCAGAGAGAGAGAGACAGAGAGCGCGTGTAGTGCACTGTTCGCTGGCAGGCTGCCCTCCAGGGTCAAGTTGATTCAAATAAAAGAGTGTGTAGGCTGTTTGGCGGGCTGGAATGCGGTTCGTGTCTCCACATGATAAGGAGGCAGCCGATTTTTTTTTTCCAGAAAACCAGTTTGTGACAATCCAGCCACACAAACACACTCACACACACAACCCCTCCCATTCCCTCACATCTGCCTTTTACGACCTGTCATAAGGTAAATGACTCGTATATCACATATCATCAGGTCTCATGAAGGCCCTGGTCATATCTTCAGGTCTATCTTTGGAATTTATCTCCTCTGTCTTTGTCTATTGTTTGTTTGAGGGTGTGTGCTTTTTCAGGGCTGGATGTCCCTCGTCACATCTCTCAGATTGTCTTGTAGATTTTCCCATAATGCATTTGGAATCAATTCTTTAATTTTCACAAATGTGCCACAGAAAAGGGGCGGTTTACACCTGACCACTTCATGCGTTCTCTCTGATTGGATAGCTTTGATTTCCCAGTGTTCAGTCCACAACAGAGCGTGAGAAAAATGCATACATGTAAGAACTGTCTGTGGAAAAGTTGTAATTTGCAGGCCTGGAAATTTACCTACATATAAATAAATAAATATATACTGCTGTTCAAAAGTTCAGTAAGATTTTTTAATGTTTTTAAAATAAGTGTTTTCTGCTCACCAAAGCTGCATTTATTTGATTAAAAAAACAGTAATATTGTTATAGATTATGATCATTTAAAGGGATACTCCACTTTTTTGGGAAATAGGCCTAATTTCCTACTCCCCCAGAGTTAAACAGTTGAGTTTCACCGTTTTTGAATCCATTCAGCCGATTTTCTGATATTTAGAAGAATATCAGTAACCAGACAGTTTCTGGTC
>JAOTRC010000013.1:14876932-14900205 GCA_027497675.1 Cyprinella lutrensis
TGGAATGTTTTCATCAAAAACCTTAATTTCTTTTTGACTGAAGAAAGAATGACATGGATATCTTGGATGACATGGGGTGAGTAAATTATCAGCAAAAGTTTTTTTTTTAAAAGTGAACTACTCCTTTAACAAATACAACTTATGATTTTAATAACGTATCAGTAAATGTTGAAATTAACATGAAGTAAGGTTAATAAATGCTGTAGAAGTATTGTTAGTTTCATTTACTAAAATTGTAAAATGTGACCGTTTTATACACTTGTACCAATTTGTCATTTTGTAACTTTGTTCAGAGGTGGCCACTTACCTCAGGGCTCAAATCTCTCCATCAACACCAGCCAGCATGTCAACATTAAATCAGAGCCCATCTCTCCTCCACGTGAGCGCGTGACCCCGTCCGGCTTCCCACAACAGCAGCAGCAGCAGCAACAACAACAGGCTCCCTCTGGCCGTCCCGACATGGGCCGCTCGCCCGTCGACAGCCTCAGCTCCTCCTGCTCCTCCTACGACGGAAGCGACCGAGAGGATCACCGGCCTGATTTCCACTCTCCCCTCGGCCTGGGCCGACCCCCCGCCGCCGGGGGCGAGGAGAGAGAGAGCCCCACGGTCAAGCGCATGCGCATGGACACCTGGGTGACATAGAGCTTGACAGCCAGTCAGTCACACGCAGGGCTGGGCAAGGGGGAAAGGGAGAGAGGAGTGACAGCAGGGAGGGTCATTATTGTTATTATTCTATTGATATAATTTAATGTCATTTCACTTTTTTTGTTTTTTTGTAAGTAGGTGGATGGGGAAAGAAATCGAAAATGTGCTGACATATCGAAATTTAACAGATGCGAGGAGAGAAATTCTCAAGTCGAGCAGTCGGAATGAATGGTGTACTCAAAAAAAAACAGGTGTTATCAGGTACTTGATGCAAATTGCATTGTGCGATAGTCCAATGTATGAAGAAAACATTTCGATAATTGTTGTCACTGGTGCAGTTTGACACTCGTAGCTGTTTTCGCTGTCGATTTTGCAAACAATCAAAGAAAGTTTAGGGGCGGCTTTCTGTCCGAAGGCTCCTGCCTGTTGGGCTCTTGTATTAAACAATCTGCATCTGCACTCGCCCTTATATGAAGTATGTCACTTATTAATTTATTTAAAGGTATTTGATGATAGATTCGGATCGGTTTAACGAGGGAAGGCTTGTATCTAAAAAGACATCTCATTTCACCTCAAGTCAAAGAAATGAAAATGTCTCTAAATTGATCTTTTTTTTTAACAAATAGGAAGAGAAAAAGTAGCCGTCATTGTACATTCATGCAGCTCCAACAACTCAATGGTAACGCAAGCCAAAGCCTCTATGTAATTTTGTCGTACTGTAGTTTGGGAATTTTCAGCATTTCTCTCTCGATGTTTGTTTCATATTAGTTCTGTCATAGTGCGCATTGTTGCAAACCTTGGAAGACGATTAACATGCAAAGCAGATCTTGAAACGATATCTAAAGCCATGAACACTTGCTGTTCTGTTTGTAAATTAAAGATTTGAGCCAAACCTTTTTTTTTTCCTTTTGTTATGTACATAGCAACTTTAATATATATCACTTTTGGTGTAAGTACGTATGTATTGTACCTTCACCAGATTCAAGAAAAAGTATATTTTTGTGGATTACTGCCAAGTTTACAAGGCGAGATCCTTATTAAGTAGAGTATTCACTGGTTAATATTTACTATTTTGTTAACTATACTGTACTTTCTTCAAATCTGACTATTACTGGTAATAATCAAAGTGTTTTTTTTTTTTCTAGAAGGTCATTTTTGGGTCGTTTACCCTTTAATGGTGGTGAATGTCTGTCCATAAGAAATTGTAACAACAGAGCTGTATGATTCAGGCTTAAGTGTCTATTTTGTTTTGTAAAACGATACTCGTCATGCTAAGAAAAAAACAAAAAAACGTTTTGTGAGGGATTATCCTGCAGCTGCCGAACACACTGCCTACTTTAAAGGAGTAAGTTCACTTTTAAAAAAAACTTTTGATGATAATTTACTCACCCCCATGTCATCCAAGATGTCCATGTCATTCTTTCTTCAGTGGAAAAGAAATTAAGGTTTTTGATGAAAATATTCCAGTTTTTTTCTCTATATAATGGACTTAAATGGGAACCAAACAGTTCAAGGTCCAAAAGACAGTTTCAGTGTAAACTGCAAACTATTCAAAGGGCTTTAAACGATTCCAGACGATGAATAAGGGTCTTATCAAACGAAACAATCACTCATTTAAAAAAAAGTTGAAGTTTTATAAGCTCTAATGGTCTCCTTGCTCTGTTCTGTGATGCGTGTTTGTGACTCTCCTGTTCGAACATCAAAATAAACGAACCTTTTCCAGAGTCAACTCGTTCATTTCGTTCGTTGAATGAAACAAATGACATGAAAAAAGATTAGTTCATTTTGATAAACGAGTTCGAACAGGAGAGTCAAGAACGCGCATCACAGAACAGAGCAAAGCGACCATTTGAGCTTATAAAACTTATATTTTTGTTATTTATTTTTTAAATGAGCAATCATTTCGCTTGATAAGACCCTTATTCATCATCTGGATTCGTTTAAAGCCCTTTCAGCAGTTTGTAGTTTGCACTGAAACTGTCTTTTGGCCCTTGGACCGTTTGGTTCCCATTGAAGTCCATTATATGGAGAAAAATCCTGAAATGTTTTCATCAAAAACCTTAATTTCTTTTCAACTGAAGAAAGAATGACATGGATATGGATGACATGGGGGTAAGTAAATTATCAGCAAATGTTTTTTTTTTCTTCCTAAACTGAACTACTGCTTTAACAGATCTCTTCCAGATGGATATCAACATGGCAGTGTTTCTTAAGTTATGTCCACGGTTTTTATTTGGAAAAAAGCCCTTCAATTATAAAGCCTCATTTCCCAACTGTAAATTCTACCCTTCTATACACAAATAAAAGCAATATTCTCACAGACTTTAATTTAGTTCATTGGCACATCAACTTAAAGGACATAATGGCTCCAGATTTTAAGAGTTTAGAGGCCGTTATAAATTTTCTATGGATCTGTCAAGAGTATATGCTTTTGTTTATAAAGGGAAAAGGGTCCTTTTTTTTGGTGGGGCGAGAGTACATTTTAGGTCCTTCAGCAATGAGCTATGATGTATGAGACATTGAACTGTAACCTGTTCCATTCAGGAAGGTTTTTATACTCAGAAGTGGCCACTTAACTCCTGTGTCCTGCAAAGAATGACTGATTCAGTTCAAAAGAGAAATGCCACTGTTTTCTTGTTTCAGCACTAATGTATAATTTTATTATTTGAAATCAAGGACATTTTTGTGCTGGGCCTCCAACCTTAGACTGAAATTTGAGCGTACAGCTTATGAACAATTAAAACTCTTGAAGATCTCAGGGCTTTAAACACACATTGTCAGTGTGGTGCTTTATGACTACAAGATGGCAACACTTGAATTCAAAAAGTGCTATTTTCAATGTGAAGAGTGACAGATACTGGGACTTGTCATGATTATGGCAAAATTATTTTGATTAAGCAAAGTATTAAATGACAGCTAAATCAACATATCCAAGGAAATGTTCTTGTTTACTTCAAAAGTCTCGTTTGGTCTCTGTCCCAAATGTGGAAGCCTCTATTCAAAACCCCTCACACCAAATACAAATTTGGCATTTATGTATTGAACTAAACTCTGGCCTAACTTTAGGGTAATAATTACTCAGCTTCGTTATATATTAAACGTAATTTCTGTTTAGAGGTAATTGCCGACAAATAAAATCTGATGAAATGAGCAGCGAATCCACATTTGATATTCAGGCAAAGATCAGTTTTAAAGAATCAACACTGCCCCCTAGTGTTATGTCTAGATTATTCGGGGGAAAAATAAAGTAGAAAAAATAAAAAATATCTTATATATACAAAAAAATACATAATAATAATAATAATATTCAATTTTATATAATTATTACATTATATATTGATACCAAAACAAACAACAAAAACGCATATACTACCCAGGCTACTTTTGTGTAGAATTAACTGAGATTTCAGGGGTATACAGAACCAAAAAAAAAAAAAAAAAAAAAAAAAAAAAAAACAGGTGTGAGGTAGTTTAATATCATTCACTGTCCATTTGTAGGTCGTTTTTTCCAGGACTCAGAGAGTACTTAAAACATCATCCTCACTAGTCCCCGCCAATACGCGGCAGGTAAGTATTAATAAAAGGATTTTATTATGAAAACCCATAAATTATAGTTAGACTCAAGCACCCTCGTCCAGGATCCCACCCTATCTGAATATGAGTCTAAACGCAAAGCACTTCTGATTCAATTTGTGCAAGCGGCAGGGGTGTATGTGTTATTTTAACAGAGGAGGGAGTGGAGGACCACTCAACTTCAAACAGGACAGGGTCTCTCTGTGAATGTGTGTGTGTTTATGAGAGAGAGGTTTAGGAAGCTTACCAAAGAGGTGAGATCATCAGAATGGCACATCAGTCAGAATTGGGCTGGTTGCTAGGGTGATAGTGAGAGGGTGGTGTAGCCTATCTCTCTGAAAATTCCCCTGCCCACATACAGCTCTGTCACCAACAGAATCATGATCTGCAGAAGTGGCCGCTTGACACATTTTCAGCATTGTGAAGCATGTTTCTCGCCCCTCTATCAGGTAATCCTGTAATTATTTTATTGTCTGATTATTTGTTTATTTAACAGAAACACCCACAACTAACCGATACAAGGGCCTTGAAAACAGAGATGAGAGCTGAAATGATTTAACATGAGCATACCGTATCAGAAGTCAAGCTAAACATCATTAATCATTAATATGTATAGGCATTCTGTATATGGTGAGCACACTGGCAGAACAGAGCTGGATATCATGTTCATTGCATTGTGAAATTAGAGTAATGTCCCTCATGTCATTCCAAACTGTTGCTTTTTTCAAAAGATGTTTATGATGAAATCTAAGAGCTTTCTCTTTGCTCCAACGGAAACTTGGCCACTTCAAAAAGTTCATAAAAAATTGTAAAACGAATCCATATGAATTGAGCTGGTTATTCCAAATTTTCTGAAGAGACTCACTTTTATTCTTCGATAATAGATTGAAATTAGGCTTTTACTCACAGAAAAACATTTACCAGCAAACATAAACAGAAGCTCAAATGTGCTGCGTAAGACAAGAATGAACCTCATTGGTTCTCGCATGCCAAGCAAACAGGTTTGAGCTTCAATTTATCACAACAGTTGATGTTTAATTTGTGAATAAAAGTCTAAATTCACCATCTGTTCATCATAAAAAGCAATTGTGTCTCTTCAGAAAATTTGTACTAATCCGCTCAATTCGGATATGGATTAGTTTGAAACTCTAGTTTCATGAACTTCATGAACTTTTTGAAACATCAAAGTTTCAGTTGCAAAGCTGTCAATGAAGAGACAGAATGCTCTCTGATTTCATCAAAAAGATCTGCATTTGTAAACTGAAGATGAACAAAAGTCTTACGAGTTTGGAACGACAGTATTAATTACATATTTTTTGGGTGAACTAACCCTTTAAGAATCACATGATACTGAAGACTAATAATGACTGCTTTAATAATATTTCACAATATTACTGTTTACTATGGTGCTGTACTGCATCTTTGATTAAATAAACACAGTCTCAGTGAGCATAACACTTTCAAAAACAAAGAAAAACATAACTCTAAACTTTTCAACGGTTGTGTATAGGCCTACTTTAAATATACAATGGCCCGACTTAAGTCACATTTGAAATGAGTATGTTTCAATGCAGAAATAAAATATCAAAACAAGTGGCATATGTGAACAAATTATTTTCTCAAAACTTCAGTGACTTCTGCACGGTAACTTTAAATCCATTATCTTGAGGTCATTTCATATTCTGTATCACATACATTTTCTTAAGAGTCCAATTTTTATACACTTTAGTTTCAATAATGCAATTGGCCTTGATAAATAATATAATATATTTAGACATTATGAAAGGCATTTTGAATGTTTTACTTGAATCTTTTTTTTCTGAAATGTTCTGCTTGAAAAGCCTGGTTACCAACCTTAAAAAAATGCTCAATTTGATATTTCAGATATAAATACAGTGCACTCATTCTTCAAATGTGGCTAAAGCATAGCCTTCTGCCATACAACTCTTGACCACAGAACATTATGTTTTACTAAGAGTACTGAAACTGTTGCAAAACCTGGACAAATCGTCCAGAAGCTTGTTTTCAAACTTTCCATCCTTCTATTCACGGGAAAAGTGAAACATAGATGCTGTCATCCGGATATTCTTTCTGATAAACCACTGTAATTACTGGAATCAGAGCTCAATGTTACCATTAGCTTTGTGCGCAATGAAGAATGAAAAAAATGAAGAGAACGAGTGACAGTGTGAGAGAGAGAGATGAGTGCAAGTTTGAGGGCATTGAACCCCTCCTCTTCACTTGCCACAGTTTAATTCAGATTCTAATACCATAATGCAGTTTTACTGGGAGCTGAAGCCTGCAGATTGTGCTGATGGGTATTGTGAGTTTTGATGGCTTAAATGAGTAAAAAGTCAGTGTGAATGCAAATGTACTTTGTTAGTGTCACCATGAAAATGGCAGCATGCCTTTTTAATGCCTTATTTTTACAGCTTTGATTATAGGTTGGGTATTCAAACAAGTGAATGAGAAAACAATGAACAGGCAATCAGGACTTCATAAAGCAGAGAGCAGCATGGGACAGATTAATGAGAGTGCGTCACACACATACCCACTCAAGCAGCCTTTAGAAATGACACTCATGCGTGTGACATTAAAAGAGGGCTTGCACTTTGAGCGGAGATGTGAAAAGGATCAGAGGACCGTTAACATGTAATTTAGAGCCCAATCTGACTGCTGTTTGCACAAAAGCAACAGAAATTCTGTCATCATCAATATGGAGAGACTTTTCGCGAGTCACGTCAACCCTATCACGCAGACAGGGGAACAGAGGCTTCAATGGACATGGATGGCTCATACACCCACATGTCACATACGGCAGCGTTCAGATGAACAACAGTTACTGCTTTTAATTTGGGTGTTAAAAACAGTCTAAATGAGAAGAATGGCTTCAGGAGAGAAAAGCATAAGAGCTAATAGATGGGAGACATTCTTTCCTATATCGACTGAGCATTATATGCCTATAACTATATCAATCAGCATGTATTCATTTCATTCAGACTCTTTATATAACCGTGTGTTCCATCAGTCAGGTTTGTGAAATCACAAATAAAATAGCCTATTTGTTTGGCTTAGAATCAATAAGTAGAAGACGTTTAGGGTCTATATGTTTGCCATATGATATTGTACATTTGGTAGATTCAGACAGTTTTCATTAGCATTTTCAAATGTGGGATATTAAACCAAATCGTTGAGAGTGTTGTCCATTAGCCTAGCTAACGTCACACCTCTGCTGTGTCAAAATGTGAAGGCTGTGTCCTCCGAAGGCTGATTGCGTCACAGTCGCGACGAAGGATGTCCCAATTCAAAGTCTGCACCCTCCGAAGGTTGCATTTGAAGGCCAATTCCGTCATTGCAGCGTGACGAAGTCTACCCTGATTCAAAAGCGACGCCAAATGCACACGGACGTAAAAGAAAGGATACAGGAGCTGTGTACCAATGTGAAGGCTGCATCCTTCGAAGGCCGTGGAATTCGAAGGATACAGCCCCGGACTTCACAGTAAATGCCTCATATTTGAGGCGTATTTGTGGTTTACGAATGGCTAGATACGTTTATTGGGTGTTACGATTCTATCAAATGCGCCTGTGCATAGCTCATAGTCAATTGTTTCAATTATACTAGATGATGTATGTTGAGTGACCAACCTGTAAAATCAAGAATTTATGCTGTGAAAACAGACGTTTTAACATGCGGTCTATGGATATTTCATATTGCTCCCTTTTGGGATCTCCCTCTAGCGGATTTTCGATGTATTGCAGTTTTTCACATTTCCGGGTAGGCTTCACTTTTCAGATTAGAATGTTGCCGCTTGGGGGAAGCCCAGGCTAGTTGTCCATGTTAAAAGCTACCCTTTCCATGTTGTTGTTTTGTTTTTGTGTGAAAGGAGTTGGGTGAAATGATTGCTCTGCTTCACAGTGAAACTGCTGACAGCACAAAGTGATGGTATACTGCCACCTTTTGCCCAAAATACTGGCTACTGAGCTACAGTAAGAAGTAATAAAGGCTACTGAGAGGTACAAATCTAATCTATATTCAAGATGACCGGTTGCCACATGGGTAGAACATTTTCCTTGTTATGTAGGTTCTTTACAACAGACTAAATGATATTATTTATTTTAGAAACCTTTGAGTTTAAAGGTTTTGACATTTTCTTAAAAGAAGAAAACAGAATATTCTTTAATCAGGATCATTGAATGATTATGTCTTTATGAAGATGAATCTTGCCCTGAAGACAAAATAATAATACCGTACAATCAAGATTTTATGGTTAGAATGAAAATCTGACAAAAAAAAAAAGATAGATTCTGTCATTTGTATGTTAAAAAATCTGCTAAAGTCATTGTTGTTTAACAATGATGCAACATTTATTATTTATAAACGATTTGCTTGATATAGGTAGATATCAATTCATTTCTATATGAATGGATGGGTCTATTTATTTCGAGAGACTTGAGGATCTTGATGTTCAGGTTTTTGTTCTATCTGGCTTAAACTTAGCTTATGTGTAGGTTTAGCTGCCCCTAGTCTTCTCTACTCACTTTAAAATTCATTTTCTTTTTAATTTTCTTTTTTGTCTGTCTTCAGATAGTTACTCAGGTACTCCTTGTATAAAACATAGCCTACTCCACATGGTTTGGGGCAACATTATATTGGAAATATTAATACAGATATTTAATCCATGCAGATCTACTGTAACGTTTATATTTAAATGAACAATATATATAAGTCTATGGACGGGTTGTTTGTGTGTGAGAGTCCGGTGTTTCCGGGTGTTTCACACTACATCCCCCTACTGGACACATCAGGAACAACAGGGGCGTAATGCTGTCAGAAGTGTAAACATATGGGCGTAAAGCTCCAGGTCTGCAGCCTCCCCATATAGCCCTCCCTCTAAATAAATTTCCTTTAAATTTCCACGCACATAAATTTGATTTTGCCATTGCTTCAATCGTGTGGATTGTGGAAAGTGATTGCATGTTCCTTCCGCTGAATTGTTTGTTGTGGTCACGTGAGAGGAAACTCGTTTCAAACTTATCAGTGGTGCTAAGTTACTGCTCTGATGCACGCGTCGTGTCAAAACACATCAGCTGGAATGACCAGGTTAGGTTTTATGATTTATAATAACAGAGATCCTGACTCTTCATATGAATGGACTTAAGCTGTTTATAATGTTTTTACATGCCGAATCTAGACGAATAGGCGAAATCTAAGACTTGTTTGTTAAGTCCCAAGATGTCTCATTGTCTAATTACACGTTGTAGACAGGCATGTTTAAAGTCACCCAGTAAAGCAGGATGAACGGGTTTGGTCTGCACGGAAGTCTCTTTTGGACAGATGTTGCCAAATCTTTTAAAATAAAACACCCATTTACTTTGTAAATATAAAACACTTTTACATTAAGACAGCGTGCAGCGACCTCTAGAGCTAGAATGCAAGTAGTTAATTTTCGAGCATACGACGTGACACATAAATTAATACGAAATATACACAACAGAACCGACATGGCAACCCTACAGTTCACGATTTAACTGAACAAGAGGGGGCGCTACAGCTCTTTGATTTGTGGCCAGCGGAACAGAGCGGTGTGTGATTGGCTGTTGACGCGACGGAGTGGGCCGAACGGCGGTGTGTGATTGGCCGCGTGGAGGGACGGAGGGGGAAAGGCTGAACTGATCAGCTGGTCTCTGCAGATATCTGACTCCTACAAAACAATGTAGGGAGAAAAAGTGCTGAATGACACAATTGCCGGGAGGAGAAACACCGGATCACACAAACCGTTGCGGAACGACCGGATCTAACACGGTTGCAAGATTTCTCCCGGCCTTGCCGCCTGATTCAGAGAGGATACGCGCAGGACTGCAGTATAATATTTCCAGTCTCATCTGTGTTATTGTTTACCTTTGCTGTTTCACATTTCAGTGATGCGAAAGCGAAAAGACAACGAAGATCATGACAGCTCGTTTTCGGGTACACTACTGGACGGCTCCGATCTAAAGCAGTGCCACAAAAAGATAGACTCTGCTTCTGATCCAGGAGGCTCTGGGACAGCGATGGGAAGACGCTGCAGGAGGTGAGACTGATGATGGTACACATGTTATGTGGCACTGATGGTCTGTGGCTGACTCTAAACCAAGTTTCTGGAAAGCTTGCTCAGGACTTATGTTTGCTAAACATCCACTTATACAGTAGCAGGTAACCCTAATATTTTAAAAAATGTAGCTGTATAATAATAATAATAACTTTTAATAAGAACATTAACAACTATGCATTTAACTACAAATCAGTACATAAATAATGGCATGGGACTCTTGTTTGACTCTTGTTTGGCTCGCAGTGGTTTTTAACTTAAATGTTTTCAGCATTAGCATGTGTATTTTTAACATAGAGTCCCGTTTGAGGTTTGTTAATATGATATATGCATTATTGGCATTCCTCTGATGTCCTTGTGGTTTTAAACTCTTATGAGGCACGGAGCCACATATTATTCTCTATGATTGAATCACAGTCCCATGTGTGTCTCTTGGGACTCTAAAGCAGAGGTCTTCAATCCTGCTGGATGACCAATGTCCTGCAGAGTTTAGTTCCAGCCAGCTTCAGCACAATACGAAGGTGTGTTTAGCTTATTGGGGTGTTTTGATTAGGGTTGGAAGTAAAACTCTCCAGGAAAGTGGTCAGCAGGATCGAAGACCTCTGCTCTAATGGGTATATAGGCTGTTCTACTGCAAAACTAGTTCAGCGACTTCTGGGTGGAGTTTGAAGTGATGGTAAGTTAGGGAAGTTTGTGCAAAGCTTAAAATCCATGTGTTCAGCTTTGAGACCCTTTTAATGTTCTCCTAAATGTTGAGAAAATACACGTTACCCAAAATATACAGATATGCGGATTTAAAATTTATAAGAAAGCCAAAAATTTCGATGACTCATCCTGCTCTTTACAGATTTGTCCAAATATATTGGGTTATTTATTTATTGATTTAATAAGGCACAAGACCATCAATATATCGTCCAAACATCCTGTCTCAGTAAGAAATGTCACAAGAATTCAAACTTTCATGAGGCCTGATCTGTTCGTATCATGTTGCACTTTCACTCCGCAAATCCTAAAATGTTCTTTTACACTTCCATTGTTTAGAAATTTGTTGTTCAAAATTTATTTGACACTTATTTGACATTTGTTGTTCAAAATTTTGTGACACTAATCACAATCTTTTTTTTCAAACAATTTTTTTTTTCTAAGCACCGACTTTGTACATGGTAGCAAAGAATTGTCAAAGAGATCCCCTGCATGCTAAAAGAGTGTCAGTTTTCTAATGCATGGTTAAGTGGTAGCAAGGTGATATCATCTGTTGACTGTAGTCATGTTTAGCTGTTGTCCTGGCATATCTCTGCTCAGATTATAAGGGATATTATTTATTTAAAAAAAAATAAATCCTTAGCATACTTGTGGTTTATACTACTCTGGGCAATGTTGAACTTTGTATTTTGAGCACTTGTGTTGTTATTGCCTCTTCATGCTGACTTGTTTGATTTAGTCCTCAGATGTAAGTCGCTTTGGATACACTTACTAAATGTAAATGCAAAATATTAGGCCTTAAATACAAAGGTTCTAGAAATTTCTAAGAAATAAGTTACTAAGGTGTGTTTAATGATCTTATTCTCTCAGCCAGTACTTGCTTTGCAGACCAAAGTGGGAGGAAGGTTGGGCATTACTGGACATTCCGGTCCAGCAATATGGTGTTAAAAAATTGTGCACTCAGCAAAGAAACAATAAGTACTGCCAGAACATATTGCTGATTGGGAACCTTGGAGGAGTTCCTACAGATCAATGCTTCTCAGCTGGTGGGTCGCAACCCCAAAATGCTTTTAAAATTAGAGGATTGTATTAGTTTCATGGTTACCACATCATGTGGAAAATACAGGATGCCTTTAAGTGAATTGCCTGTGGCCTTTGACCCTGGAGGACAGTTAGAATCCTATGCCTCATGTTTGCTTAATGTTGCACTACCATTCAAAAGTTTGAGGTCAGTAAGTTGGTTTTTTTTTTTCCTTTAAGAAATAAATACTTTCATTCAAGTGAAGACATTATGTTAGAAAACATTTCATATTTCAGTTTTCTTTTTACTTTTACAGTTCAAAGTATATCCCAGTTTCAACAAATATATTAGGCAACATAACTGTTTTAGCATTGATATTAATAATAAATGTGTCTTGAGCTCCAACACACCATATTAGAATGATTTCTGAGGGATGATGTCCCACTAAAGACTGGAGTAATGATGCTAAAAATTCAGCTTTGACATCACAAAAGTTAATTAGATTTTAAAATATGCATGGATAACATTTGTTTTATAGCTCTTTATTATTACTGTTTTTATTTTTGTTCAACTAAATGCAGCCAGCTTTCTTTCAAAAACATTTAAAACATCTTACCGACCGCAAACTTTTAAACACTAGTGTATATGAATAGTGGCTATTAGAAATAAGCTAGAGCTGTTATGTTCTGATTAATCTGATTTATTGTGGGATTTAGCTTTACAGGGACTTTACAACTACAATAATGTTACAAATGATTGCAGTTTTCAACTGAACAGACATTATGAAATATTCCATTAAAAGATTGTAACTAACTTCTAAAATGTCCTGTTATAGAAAACGTTGTTTGTCAAATTAGCACGAAACTCTAGCAGGAAATGGTATGGTAAAGTTCTACCATCACATCTCATTTGAACTGAAAAGCCACTCTACTATTGCACTGTATCCGACACCGCAGTAATCGGACTCTCCTCCGGTGCCGTATGGGCCTGGGGTATTGGGTGCTGGAGCCGGTCATGTGTCCGACACAGGAGCTGCCGCTGATTAGTCTGGTTGCAGTGACCTTTGTGTGGCTAGCCGGTTTCAAGGTTAACAGGGTCAGATCAGCTTTAATTCACAGGATCTGTGAAATTAAGTAAATTAGCTGAAATCCCATGTAACATTTTAGACATGGAAGTTAAAGACCTCAATACCGGTACGTTGCTTGACAGTGTTGACTTGGCCCAAGATGACTTAAAGTCGCCATGACACTGAAATTTTCTTTTGACTCTTAATTTCGATAATATAACTCGATAAAATAACAGACTTCTCTCTGTGATGCATGCCGGACTTTAATCTTTTTGTCCACTTCCCCTTTCTTATAGTCGACTGCTCGGATTCAGATCTGCCTCCATCAAACAACAGATCAACAATGGATGCATAGAATCATTTAATTCAGATGTACATCACAATATGGAGGACGAAAAGATCCGTTGCTACTTCCGTTACAGCTAAAAGACATAAAGAAATCTCTTGATTTCACAGGGGTGGCTAGCCTTCAGCCAAAATAATGCCTGTAAACCATGTCAGTTATTCACTCTACACATTTCAACCTGAAATTCTGCTCTTTTCTTGCATCCTGGGATCAAGAGCTCTAGATCAAACGTAGACCCAAGAGGCGTCCTAATCGTGACAATTTGGTGTCTTATTTTAGATCTTCTTGTGAAAGTATGTCAGGTTTCATTGGAAAAAGAAGTCTTGACAAGGTTTGTTCTTTTGAAATCTTTCTTTAGATTTCAGGAAGACTAATAACAGATCTTGACAATGACTTATTGGAGAAACTAACTCTTTTCTCCAGGGTTTCTTAAGAAGGTTGTCAGCATTTTTTCAAAGATTCCTCCATTTTGTTCCATCCGCTTTTTCTAGCTGTTGAGCACAAAAAACATTAACAGACTTGAAACCAGTCTTTACAGGCTTCCTTTAGGTTGAATAGTCATTCAGTCAACCCACTGATTTGTTGATTCTTAATTTTGCACTACCCCAAACTGGGTTAGTGAAATGGCGGTGGTGTTTCTTCATTTGGGCAGTTTGAAGAAGACTAATCTTGGGTTAGACAGAGTGGTAACTAACTCTGGCATCACTGTCAAAACTGCTCTTCCAACCTCCGCTGAGCAGTCAGAGACACTCATTAGGGCAAGTGAAAGGGAGGAAGGGTGGAGGGAGGGGGAAGGGTATGTGAAACTGTAGACACTGCACTCTTAAAGGACAAGTTCGGTATTTTACACTTAAAGCCCTGTTTTACGATCGCCCTGTTTAGGGTGTTCACTGATGCGCTCACACAAAAATCACAGAAACCGTAAACTCTTGGGCCAGCAGCATGTGTCCAAATTTCAATCTTAACCGTTCTAACCGAATAATTTGTGTCTTGCAATTCCATATCAGCTAAAAACCACTGGGAATCAAAACTTGTCCATTTTTTACTTCCTTAATAAATGTCATTGGTCTTGTTTGACCTCTTGTTTGTTAGTTGTGAACAAGAAAGGCTCTATACACAGTCAGCCATGATTGATTCATTCCAATAAAAAAGGTGTTTAAGAGGGCAACTACCACCCTAAAGCTATTTCCCATCTACGTATGTATTATAAATACCATTTCATTTTGTCTAATGGGAGAAGCTAACAGTTAACTGTATAATGTTACTAGAGGATGCAGTTTTTGCTGTGTTAAAAGCAGGAAGGCATTAGTGTCCTATTCTTAGGAGTGCTCTCAGAGAGTCCTGTCCCTCAGACCTGTCATAATCTATTACACGTGCTGTAGTTGTAGCTGCATGTTGGTGAAAGGGCTCCACTTTCCTCTACTTCTACTGCTTCTTCTGCAGTCATTCTTCACAGTTTGCCCTTCAATTGCAAGCTTGTCTTTGTCTCATGTGTAGTCCTTTTTAATAATTATTTATGTCAGAATTCAATCAGAAGTTTTAGAAATCGTGATAGTAAAGACTTGGAATGGAGTACATTTACAAATATATTAAAATATAACTTATGACACAATTTTACTATTTTTACTGTATTTTTGATCAAAAATATACAGTCTCTAATGCTGCGTTTAAACTGCAAAGCAAAATGCACAGATCAGATCTTTTTGACCATGTACATTTTTCCCCCCATTTGTTTATAATCACTTAAAACAACTTGCATCCAGTATCTGTGATTGCTTTCAATGACAAGGTTGGGTTTTGAATGTCCATGCTGTTTAAAATTAATACGATAATTAATATAATTTACGTCAGGTGGTTCGTTTCGTTGAATGCACAGCTAGTAGTGGTTTATCCTTTTTATACCATGATCACTTGCCAGTATGGACAAGTTAAAGCTGTCAATTATGCTTGCAGCTCAAAGTGTTAAAAAAATAAAATAACAGATACAAATAATGGTAATGTTTATTAGTTATTGTATCTATGATTTTGAAGTGAAATATTGTAGTGCAGGAAGGTTACATTTATTTGAATAATATCAATGTATTAGCGAGAAAAAGGTAGTTGTGTGTGATTGTATCTACAACATTATCAACTTGTTGCTGCAAATTTTTATGTTGCCTCAGTGGCAAAGCTTTTTTTAAATGTATTTGTAGGGCAGTGGCTAAAATGTAGTTTGTATGTTCCTGAATCTTTCTGTATGTGCACACCCTCTTACCTTTATAAGAAGCTGCGAGTTTGCTGGAGCATGTGTGAGCATGTCCGCTTCATAATACGACATTAAAGGTAGTTTCGGCAATTTTGGTTGTGGCTCAGAATGGAGGTGTAAAGAAAATCAGATTTTGTGCGGATTGTTATGGTGGCAAGCAAGATGAGGCAGTGATAGTGAAGGATGAGAGAGGACCAGACCTGCACTATTTGACGTTATATTTTGTTTATGTGTGTAGGGGTAGTTGTCGCACATTGATTTGGGTAGCTGCACCGGAGAGCTCTGAAAGGATATCCTCTGACACTTAATAGCTGTTGTCTGGTGCCTGAAGACACGAGACAAGCCTTTGGCGTCCGACAGAAAGAGAAGGAAGAGACAAAAAAGTTTTCCTGAGAAGTTTTAAATCTGGCTTCTTAGAATTGAGTGGAAGTGATCTAACTGTGGCTTTCAAGATGTAAGGGCTCACAGTTTGAGGTTGGCAGAGGGGATTCACTGGTTTTGTTTGCATTTAGATTTAGAAAGATGCCTTTGAATCTAAAGCCCTTGAGATCTGTTAAGAACACGTCAAATCTGCAGAACTGACTTTTTTCTGTGGAACACAAAATATATTTTCAACAAAAAGTTATTGTGGTCCAGTGTTTGGATGGTACAATTCTTCAAAATATCTTCTTTTATGTGCTTCTCTTATTTTTATGGTGTTGTATTGTAGTATGGGTATGAAATGTTGTTCATTTAGTTTCTTGCATACTTCAGTGTTTAATCCTAAAGTAGGCTTATCGTTTAGTACAGCAGGATCGTATCGCCTTTCTTCTCAGAACCATGCATCTGTTCTGTCAAATAAGTCGACCTGAAAATGGCCTAATCATTTATTCATGTAGAATCGGATGTACATTGAGGGTTTCACTTTTCCTGCGTGGTTAATGCCAAGTATAGTATAATTACACTAAAATGGCACAATGGTACTTCAAACAACTGCATAGTTTTATCATTTGAGCATTACTCATGTCACTTTCGGAGTTTAGACTGATCAATGAAATGTGGAGGTATTCTCTTATAAATATTAATAGCTAATGAGTTGTTAATGGGTTATTTAATAACAATGATATTCTTTTTAGAGATTGATGTCTTCATAAAGAATGATATGAAGGCAGCTAACTGCCACTCTGCAGACTTTGAATAAACTCATTAGTGTTTTTTTTAAATATATATATTTAAAATCTCCTTTCCATTTTAAGATGCACTTGACTTGGGGATTTCAGATTGCAAGTGTTACTGTGTATGAGAGTGTTTGGGTGTGTGGGAGTATTGTGTTGGTGGTGATCATTTTTAGAGACTTACATCCTGTCCAATGCTGAATCACACATACACACAAATAGAACTAAATTACCAAGATGGTGCTCTAAGCAGGTCAAATTACAGTTAAACAGCAATCAGCACTGAAAAAATGAATCATTGTGTGACACTCAAAGGTGTCATGTTAAACCGTGTAGGTAGACCTTCGCATCTCTTCAAGCACACTCCTGTTCAAAGTTTTGCGATTGCTGACTGAGATAAATATATTTGAAAGACGTCTCGTACTATATTCACCAAGGTTGCTACGATTTGATTACAGTAAAACTATAATATTATAAAATATTGTTAGAATGTGAAATAACTGTTTCTATGTATTCCTGTGATGCAAAGCTGAATTGTCAGCATCATTACTTCCGTCTTTAGTGCCACATGATCCTTCCGAAATCATTCTAATATGCTGATTTGCTTCTCAAGAAAAGTTTATTATCATTATAAATGTTCAAAGCAGTTGTGCTGCTTTATATTTTTGTACCCTACAAAATATTACATGAGATTGTTTTACAGATACACTTTCTGTATAAAGTGTATTGTATGTGTGCAGACTGTTTGAGAATGTGAACCATTCTTTATTAATCTGTCAGTATCCAAAACGATTATATGCATTACATATACATTTGTTAAGCCTTAATTCAAATTAAGAAGATCTTTCTATTATCCGTTATAGCATGTTTTCTCAGCTGAAATTTTGCTGCATCTCTCATTCCTTCCCATATTTTTGCTCAATGCACAAGTCAGAAACTCTTTGTCCCAGTGCAGACTGGACTCCTGATGCCCAGACAGCCGTAATAATGCCCATATGGCATTGGATCAGCATGGCTTAACATATTAGTGTTACCCTGAAGGTTTAAAGCTCTGGTTAGGATGCTCTGTGCGAACATGAACCTGCAAAAACGGCATGTACAAACCCTGAATTGCACGTCTTGTCTTATAACCTAACCAGTAAACACATCTTGAACATCTATCAAGCCACATAGACAAACAAATGACTAGTTCTAACTAGATAATAATGTGTATATAAGCAGCAACATCCTGAAAGCTTACAAGCACACATAAGCAGCACAATGGCAGTATCTATGTAAGAACTGTACAGTAATGAGTCTCAGAGCGGCCTGTGTGTGCTGTATTTAGCTCTGCTGTTACACAATAGTCTTGCTCTCTCTCTTTATCACAATCACCTTGCACTCTCACACACAAGTACAAACTCTCAAACGGACCACACACACTCAGATCAGACCTTCTGGTGACCAAACGTCTTATCTCTGCAGGGAATTTGAGATTAGCCTCCTGCTGCATTAATCACCTGGAAAAAGTATTCCAGTATAAAATGCTGTCAGAGCTGTGGCTTATTGGTTGTTGGCATTCTGACACATTAAGATGAGAGAAGAGGATAGAGAACTCACTCGCACTCGTCTTCTCTCTACCACCCCTTTCCATAAATATTGCACTAAACAATTGATTCTATTATTCGGTTTGTTCCAGTTTAACATTGTAAATAGAAATATAAACCTGTTTTAAGTTTATTCATAGTAGTCATTTACAGTACTCTTTGATCAAAGTTAGCAGACGTGGTCTGAAGAAAGCAGACAAAAGGTTTTAGAGATGTTGGGGTGAAACTGATCCAGGATCAGCCGGATCAAACCGGATGGCTTGCTTCCTGGATTATTGCTTTGACTCTCCTTTCCCCCTGTCGGGGATGCTCTCTCACCTATCTTTATGTCCTGTCATTAGATTCCACAAGACTGCATCCTTATGGGTACCATTTAGTGCAAAGAAATTAAAGAGTATATAATACTATTATAAAAAATTAGGGTTAGTATGATTTTGTTATTCTTTTAAAAAAAACCTTTTATGCTCAGCAAGGCTGCATTTATTTGATTAACATGCAGTATTTTACAACAACATTATGTTTTAATAATGTGTGTGCTGCTTATTATTTTTTGTGGAATTTGTGTGAGTGTTATATTGTGTTACATATTATATTGTGGGGACCAGGTTAACAATAGGTTAATAAACATACTAAATTACATTTATTTGATTTGTGTGATTGGTAGGTTTAGGGATAGGGTTAGTGTAAGGGGACAGAATATACAGTTTGTACAGTACATAAACCATTACATCTATGGAGAGTCCCCGCAAAGATAGTAAACAGTGTGTCTGTGTTAGTATTTGAGCGTTTAAGTAATCTGCTGGTCATGAGTTTGAAAATTCCTTTCTCAGTTTGCAAAGGTGGAAATGAAACAAGTTCAATGCAGCATCTTTTCACCACAAAGTACTAGAAAGTCACACTTTAATCTGTATATCAGCCAGACTCAAACACACATACACACACATACCTTACAGTAGCGCTCAGAGCAGTATGTCAGACAGGGTGAGTTTGTCCCTTTAAGTGATCTATCTCATGCTTTCTCTAATTTGACACTTTATGCTCCCCGGCACAATTTAGAGGTCACCACTGGCCGCAAAGATGCACACTGTCTGACCTCTGAGTGTGAGGGAGACTGTGAGAGGACAGGCCTTGTTATGAGGACCATTAACTCTTAATTTCCAAACCAGCACTTTCGTTCACACCTTTTACACATGGTAAACCTTCCATGTGATATTTATTACAAAAACATTACTGCTGGGACAACGCATAGACTAAATCGATGACATCGACGCAAAAAATTTTGACGCAAAATATGCGCGTCGATTAATTTTTATTTTTTTTAATAGATTAATAAAGGGTGTCCATTTACATGTGTAAATTACTATTATTCAATTAATGGGGAGATAATCAAAATCCAATTGAAATTGAATCAGTACTGAAAAATGAATCGTTAGATTAATCGATGCATTGAAAAAATAATCGCTAGATTAAGTAATTAATACTTTAAACTAATATTTCCATAATATATTCTTTAACTAGCCTGAAGTGTTTTTGCCCATAAAATGTGAGGGAATGTTGTTCTTTACCAATTATTGCAGGACAAAATAGAACTTGCTGTGTGTATAATTTAATTTTGAGATCTCTTTTGTTAATCTGTAATACATTCATGCATTATGTGTGTTAAAGGAATATGTGTTTTATATAATCAGTTATATACAATCTCTCTGTCCGCAGGGGTGGTCTGATGTGGAGGCTGAGGAGGATACTGATCTGGGTTCTGGGAATCTACATCGCTATCCCTGTTATCATCAAACTCTGTCCAGCAATACAAGCAAAATTAGTATTTTTAAACTTTGGTGAGTATTTTTTTTTATCCAAATTTTCAACTTGGCCAAACTAAATGTACATTTTGGTATGAAGGCCAGAAGTTTGCCGAAACTTAGGGCATTCTTTGTTTACTTTGGCATTTAGACAAGGTTTTTGTGTGTGCAGATATACAGTGGTCAGCCTTTGTAAACTATTTTTAAACTAAACTAATTCTTGGGAATATTTTTTTAATGTTTTGCAATGCCCAGACCAATCATTTTGCATTTTGTTAATCAAGCAAAGCTGCTATATAGGCTGTCAGTATTTGGGTTGCTGCTGCATCAGTTTCTGTGGATGTATAATTTAATACAGTAACTTGATGGGTCAGTTTCCATTATTATCTGCTGTTGCAAGGACAAGCTTAGGGCAATTCATCTCAAGGGAAATGTAGTAGTATCCAAGGAGATTGTTACACTGCATTTTCCCCTGTGAAATATTCAGCATGCTCAGAACAACTCTGAAAACACATTCAGTCATACACACTCGAAGTCATTAAAAAAAACTGTGTAGTGCATCTTCATAAAATCAAATATTTTGCCTGTTTCAGAGGTGAGAAATAATAACTACACACTGTGGCATTTCAAAATTTATGAAAACTTTTTGGATACAAATGTGATTTTTTAATCTTGTCTTAATTTTTACTTTATGTAAGCTTCAGTTTATAAGAGCACAATTATAACCATAATAAAGCGGACTAGGTTGACCTGTTTGGCGTAAAAACATTTAATCTCCCCTGTAATCCCATTTATCCAATTGTTAGCAACCGCCTTTATCAAGACACATAACAGATTAAAAAGTCACGAGCGGGGTAATATTGATGTATTTTATGTCGTAGAATAAAACTCGTTTCTTTGTTTTTGGCCTACAAAGTGACGTCAACCTACACCACTCTATTGCTTATGCACATGTTGTAGTCTTTGGAAAAAAAAATTCACAGCTATTTGTTCACAATGTTGCAAAATGTTGCTTTTTTTATGAAACTTACCCAAATTCAAGTATTGCTAAACAAAAAATTAATGAAGCTAGAATAAGCTGATCCACATACTGGACTTTGTCCTCTTGTACTGAAGCCTTAGCACTTGTTTTGCAACAATATCTTTTGGCATATACTGTAAAAATGTTGTCCATTACAGAACAGACTCCGCTGGACGTCATGACATTAAGACATTTCAAACATTAAAGTTGGATACACGGTTGCAGTTTGGGTTTATAGTCAGCCTTTTGTTGTTACGACCAAACAAAGCCATCATTCATCCATCAGTCCAGTTTAAATGCCCACTCTACAATAAAGAAACATGTGGTATTTGGTGATAATTGATAAATGTAGTGGCAATAATAAGGAATATAAATGTGTCCAAGACCAATTATCTCATCCTCCGCAACAATTTTCAATTATTGTTTAAGTCCTCAAGGAACTAACATTTTCAAGATTTTTTTTTTTGGAAGGGACATAATTGACTGTGACACACAAGATGGCTACCATATAAGCAGTTCTTCAGTTCTTATTTTTTCTCTCCAGATTTTTGTTTGTCATAGTACCTACACGACTTTTTAGTTCTCATTACCGAAACATGAGTTTGTTAAATTCTAAAAAATGTTCCCATTTTAATTTTGAGATTACTAAATACCCAATTATGGTCTAAATATGAAAAGAGAGGGAAAGATTAGCTAACCCTCGTTTAGCTTCCACAGTTAGCAAGAATGTTTAAGGTCGCTCATCCTCCGCAACACCATTATCATTCACCGCAACAGTCCTTTAGAGATACTCAATGTTTCGGTAATGAGA
Organism: Cyprinella lutrensis; assembly: GCA_027497675.1. Taxonomy (NCBI): domain Eukaryota; kingdom Metazoa; phylum Chordata; class Actinopteri; order Cypriniformes; family Leuciscidae; genus Cyprinella; species Cyprinella lutrensis. The sequence goes on from JAOTRC010000013.1 coordinate 14,898,991, forward strand.
AACAGACATCCGGGTCAAATATGGACAAACCCAAAATATGGTTTGGTTAAAAATGTAATTTCAACTTTCAGTTTTTAACTATATATATATTTTAATTGCATTTTTAACCCAACTATATTTTGGGTTTGACCATATTTGACCCAAATTTGGGTCGAGTGCAGAAATAAATGAGACTTTACTGTATATTCACATAGAAACGGATGATTTACACCGGATTGATCTCAGTATTTTTATTAAATAAAAGCTGAGCAGAAGAGACTGACACTAAACCTTTGGCCGGGAGTGTACAGTATCATTTTGAATGAATCTTGAGCGATTTATTAACACTTAAAGTCATATTTCAAACCTCACAATAATGTCCTTTGTTTTGGAAATGCATGAAACGTGCAGACATGGAAAAGTCTGCGGGAGCTTCAGTCAAACCAGCCAAAGATGTCTGATGTAATGACTGTACTTTGACGGATTAATGGAAAGTTCCCCAGGGCTGATGCATGCTGGGAATCGTCCCGGTACTGTACCAACACACAGACAACTGTGGAAAATCCTGTGTGTGTGTGTGTGACGTCCCGCGTCTGATGATCTATGAGGACTGAGAGTGTGTTGTGTTCATTCCTCTGTGAACTAACTTTATTTATTCTCTATTGTCATAATATTTCTGTGTATTAATAAGAAGATGATTGATTCATTCTGTTGGTTAAAGCAGTGTGTGACAAATACTGGACGCTCTTAAACAGACAGTTTTTATTTTCTCTTTTTTTAATAATTCATATTTTAATGCTTAATTTTTTTTTAAATATAAAGGCAGCAGTGATACAATAATCCCTACAATAATTCAAGTCGTCTGAAGTAAATGCGAATCTCATGCAATTTAGTTTCATTTTCAAAAATGGGATCTTTAGATATGCCATGATGTCATTGATTCTTTTAAAAAATATTAAACTTTATAACTATGTGAGATCTGAGAGACTTAAATGGAAAAATGGTCATTACTGAAAATTGTGCATTAATTATTTTTGCTATAAATTTATGGCGATTTTTTTTGTCATTTTAGAGCTTGACAGACCCAGCTTAAATTAAATTACATTTATTTAATCAAAAATACAGTAAAAATAGTGAAATATTATTATAATGTAAATCACCAGTTTTCAGTGTGAATATAGAGTAAAGTGTAATTTATTCCTGTGATCAAAGCTGTATTTTCAGCATCTTTACTCC
>JAOTRC010000013.1:14909632-14931627 GCA_027497675.1 Cyprinella lutrensis
CATTTACTAATACTTGATTAAAATCTTGTTAACATTAGTTAATGCACCGTGAACTAACATGAACAAACAATGAACAGGAATATTTTCATGAACTAACATTAACAAAGATGAACAAATGCAGTAACAAATGTATTACTCATGGTTAGTGCATGTTAGTAAATACATTAACTAATGTTAACTAATGAACCTTATTGTAAAGTGTTACCATGTTGTTTATTTTGATATAATTATTTTTTTTTTCTTTAACTCAACAGTAGCATTTGAACTACTGTAGCAAATCCCGGTCAAGTTTTATTTCTATTTTGAGTAATCTAATGTGTTTTTGTTCTCTTTGTCTCTCTGTCTCAGTGATTTTCTCAGTGCAACGCTTCCTCACATGTAGTCAAGATCATTTTACCCGACTGCCCTCTCTCACACACTGTCAGTTAAACACACACAATGTACATTATCCGCACCGTGTACATCAAGTGTACTTGTGCACACACACGAGCATGGACTGAAGATGCAATGATTCCTTTTGCATTACTTTGTTAACACAACCCACGGAGGGAGAAAGTTATCATCTTTGAGAGAGTGACAGGACTGGGTGATTTGTTTCACCGCCTCCTGTTGTCATGGTGACAGATCTGAAGAGGCAGCTGGAGCACAAATTATGCAAAATAATATGCAAATATGCACTGAAATTAATGCTTAAGTCAACGAGCCTCTTCAAAGGAAAGAAGTAACTTACAGATGAAGTTTTAACGACGGCACTGAGAAGACCAACCACACGAGGATTAAAGTCAAAGGGACGAATCAGGACAACATGCTATAATGATGTCACCGTCAGTGCTTACTGACTGCGATTCAATGTTTAGTTTTGTTTACGAACACACAATAACCGACTTATTAACAGTATCGTGGACCTGAAATCCACTCAATGTGAACAGCGAGTTGTTTTAGGTTTAACTTGAATCATGTACAATAAAATGTCTTCTTTCTTTTTGTTTCTTCCCATTTAAATGATGTGTCTCCTGAATGATTTTAAAGTGCAGATTTTTGTGCTGCCTTGGCATTAAAACTCTGTGACTTTTTTATGGGGTTTATTGTGTATTGTGTTTATGCTGTAATGTTTGCTTGGTACATATGCAACACAACTGCAATCAAAACTGAATGAGCTTATGACATGACATTTCCCTCCCCAAATTCCCAATGTTTTATTATTTTAATGCATTTGGTTGAGCTATGCTAGTTTGCATGCGTTACTGGAAAAAAAAGATTGTTGCACTGTCAAAAGAAAAAACTGTATGCAAAATCATTTTCTTTTCTTTGTTATGTGGGTTATATATATTTTCTTTGATGTTTATACTCACTTTGCACATTCCAAAAATATAAATATATATATTAAAACAATAATTCCTTGTTACCATAATATGTTCGATGCCCAAATCAAAAACCCTAGTGACAAATCTTGATAACTTATTTTTATTAATATTACATTTATGCAATCCCCTTTAATATAGAACCAAGAAAAAAAATCTTTATTCAAATTAACTCACTGATGTACACTATTGTTCAAAAGTTTTGGGTCCATAAGTTTTTCTCTTATGTTTGACTAAAAATACAGTAAAAACAGTCATATTGTAAAAGGGTTCTTAGGCAGTTGGGAAAAGGATGGGATTTGATTTGAGTGTCAGATTTGATTTGAGATCAGTACATGTACATTTTCATTATACCAAACTGTTTGTCTTTACCATAAGCTCATTAAAAGAGTGTGTCACTCAAACCAGATAAAGGATATTTAAATCAGAATGTACTTTTCTGTCTGGTGGTCGTGCCACATCAAACCACATTTACAGTATACAACTGTGTCAGAGGTTTCTTTTCATCATCTTGTCAAAAATTTAAATTATATATGACTACTGTATAACAAAGTACTGAAAATAGTGTTGTATGCACCCTTTATGTTAAATATGGTCTGAATTTTCTCATATTTTTTTCATGGAAAATGTGTAGCAACCCTGTATTACAATATATTATATTGCATAATATCACAACATTTTAAAACAAGTTATTCCTGTGATGCAAACGCTGAATTTTCAGCCTTATTACTGCAGTCTTAAGTGTCTCATGATCTTTCAGAAATCATTCTAATTTGCTGATTTGCATTTGCATTTCTTATTCTGTGTTGAAAACAGTTGTGCTGTTTAATATTGTGTAAACCATGATATCTTTTGCATTTTTGTTTATGAATAGCACAAAAAAATCTTTATTTGAATTTTTTTTGTCACATTTGATCAATTTAATGCATCTTTACTGACTTGCTAACTTATTTCAAAAGAAAATTGATCATACTGAACCAAAACTTTTGAACAGGTAGTATACTTTGTTTACAGTTCTTGAAAATATATTTTTTTCTAACAAGTTCATTCTGACCCAAACTTCACTTTTAGTGTATCTTCCAATATTTTATAGTGTTCTCTCAAATTTGGAGCAATAACGACACATATCTTTGATTTGCTCTGACATCTTGTCATGTGTATTTGATGAACATATTTTCTTCCCAGTGTGCACTGACCATCTGATAACTCTTATCTGCGAACAGGCCTTTTGAAAATCAAAATCTGCTGTATTGTTGCTATATTTGTCAGACATTTTTTGGGGCTGGTAATGATAGGAAGGTCACGTGTGCAAGCATGCAAGCTTGGATCGTCTCAAAGGTCTGTTTTGTAAACCGTCAATGTTACTCTCAGATAGAAATTGCATCCCACTATATTTTGCTTTCTTATGTCAGTGTGAGCTCACGATGGACTGATACACTGAAAGCAAAACAACCAAAATCTCTTAGTTTGCGAAGGACTATGTTGAAATTTTTATCAAGAAGTGCAATAATCTTATCTAAAGCCGAAGGACAACCATACTGTATGTAAGACCAAAACAAACTATATATAGAGGTATAAATGAAGCCACACAATTATGTATCTTGTTGTGTTAGAATGTAAAAAATGGACCACAGTATATTTGGATGTCACTGCTCTGACCTTCGTTGATGTTGACCAAACTTTGCATATTTGAATTCAACACTTATATAAAAAATATTTTTTTGTAATGAAATGAAATACTGCCCAGTTATTTCAACAGCAACTGTTACTTTTTGCAGACTATATCATGAGTGGTTTACAGTGTTTGTTTTATTCTAAGCTGCTAAACCTTACTGGACACATGCACAGGTGTAAGTACATTATGTTTGTTTGTAAACAATAAAGGACTGAAAAAGAAATATGTATGGCTTTCTGACATCCCCCTTTTTAAAAACTTTTATACTGAATCCCAGGACAGTAAAATTATTTGGAAGTACCTCACTGACTGACATTTTTCCCCACGTAGCAGAAACATGCACATACACAAACCACAATGTGAACATTTTTGATAGACAGGGTTAGTTCACCCAAAAATGAAAATTATGTCATTAATGACTCACCCTCATCTCGTTCCAAGCCTGTAAAATCTTCATACAGCCTTCAATCTTTCCAACAATGAACATGAAATCTCCAACTTGCAATTGGAAATGCCTTGTTTAAGTCATTTAAGTTTTTATTTATTTTATTATTTGTTAACATGGTAATTTCCTTACAGTACTTGTGTAAAAAAATAGCAAGAAAACAAGGCCTCAGTACAAGTGTGAATATTCAAAGATGACATCCATAAGCATACTTTCAAATGACAGCCTGGAATCTTAAATGCTGTTTGGAATTTGCTTTATGAAAAGGGTCATAGTTCAAGTTTAGATGGATTCCTGTGAGTTTACATCAGGCAGCTGCCATATATCCTCTATTCTCATTGTTCTATGAAATATTTACATTATTGTTGTTAATATTGCACAGTATGCACACAAGGCACCATTAAACCTGCGTTAGAAAGCTTGAATAAAAAAGATAATTTGGACACTGAACCACAATGCGTTCTGGAGTCATTACATTAACGCTATTTAACACTGGTTGTTTCTGACTGGTTATACTGTATTTTAGGGCAGGGAGACTAATTTACTGAATTTAAACAAACCAAAGGTGGGTTATGATCAAATATTTCCTAAAGCTACTAAGAAACCAGGACACTTGTCTGTTTTCCAGTTTCTGATTTCACTTCCTAAAATACATAAAACATGGACAGAACTATTGTCTTGGCTATTGCAATTAGTGGCATCTCTGTTATAATCAGTCAGAATGGACACCCTTAAAAGTGATAAAAGGAATGAACCAAAATTGAGAATTTACACATGCATGAATACAGCAGTAAACTAAATGAAGCTTCAATAAATTAGTCTCAGATAAGCAACAAATTGAATTGGCAGAATAGAATCCTTGAAAATTGAGTATGGGCAAGTGAACATTGACAGTAATTTTAAATGTATTACAGTGTAAGTGCACATGGAGGAGTTAGTTTGTGTGTATATTGAGGGTACACTACAGTTGTGAAGTTCAAAGAGGTTTTATGTGGTGTTATGCATAGTGAGAGAAACCTGAAGGCACACCAACACACTGGGAATGGTTGAGGAACAGGCAAGCAGACCCAGTGTTCCCAACTCCTCATTCCCGTGGTTCATTAGGGGGCGGGATCTTGACGTCCGATGGCTCAACTCCCCAGATCTCACGGGCGTACTCCGTGATGGTGCGGTCACTGGAGAACTTTCCAGAAGCAGCAATATTCCTGATCACTGTTTTGGTCCATTCTTTTGGGTTCTGAGTAAGTAAATAAATAAAAAAGGAGTGGGGGATTGTACTTATAATGAATTAACAAAGCTTAAAAAAAATTGCTATTGGGAAACAAGCAGTCCACAAACTCCATTTATTGGCTGATTGAGCTACTTGGTCATTTTCAGATTATGACCATCAGCTAACAATTAAAAGGAGTGTTGGTGCCCACTTGTCAATTACAAAAACATTGTCTGTTCTCAGATATTTTAAATAATTGTAGTTTACAACATATCATTAAAAATGCAGTTAAAAATTAAATATAATTGTAGGTTTAATATAGATAGATCATAAAGAAAAAAAATATTTAAAATGTTCAAATTATGAAATGGCCACTGAAATCCCCATGTTGGTAGACCTCTAAAGAATATTCAAACCATCATAACTCACCCTATAGAGTTCATTAACTTTTTCTTGACAGCTGATATACGATTCATAGTCTGCAAACACCTTGAACCTGAGAGAGAAAAAACAACAGAAGATATGCAAAAATATACACAGATATAGATACAAACACACACCTGTAAGACACCAGAAAATGCTAACTATTTCAAACAACGAGTGAAGCAATAAATTACAATGCACTCTTTGCTGCCTACCTGTCATGATTCATGAGCATGTTGACGATGTCTTTGAATAGTTCAGGCTCTTTGGGGCTGAAGAATCCAGTGCTGATTTGATCCATCACCTGTTTGAGTTCAGGCAGGCGCTCGTAGTATTCCCTGGCATTGTATCTAGATGACAAAATAAAAAACTTGAGAAAGATGGACTCATGAAAAACTAAATATGTAAAAACAAAAAAGCATTAAAAAACTAAATTGGCCTAAATTACCTAAATTAAACCTAAATGAAAAAAAAAAACAATTTAGAGAATAATCAATGGTTCTCTATTGCAAGTTTAGTCATTTTCTTAATCAGCAAAGCCTTTAAAGCACTGTCCCTATAACCCAGAATCATACGGTCTCATCCAACTAAACTGTGACAAAATAAAAACAACCCAATTATGAAAATAGAAACATGATATCACATTTTCTATTGATTTTTATTGCAGTAGAGCATCATATTCATGTTTCCATCAAAGGTTTGAGTAAAATAGTAGTTTTTACACAATTTTATGACCTTATTATGAAAACAAACAAAAAAAGCATATAATTTTCCTCATGCATTTAAGGGTCAACTTCCTATTTTTGGGGGGTATAAAATCTGAAGTATAAAATCATTGGTTACCCATAATCCAATCACACAATCACTTAGTAATCCCACTCTTTCTCACCCCTTTTTGTCCATGGCCTCCACATCCTCAACCCGCATGCCAAAGATGAACAGGTTTTCCTCTCCAGCTTCTTCTGCCATCTCCACGTTGGCACCGTCCATGGTGCCGATGGTCAGAGCGCCGTTAAGCATGAACTTCATGTTTCCTGTCCCGGAGGCTTCAGTGCCTGCCGTGGAGATCTGCTCAGACAGGTCGGCAGCAGGGATCACTGAAGAGCAAAGCACATGACAAATTCAAATGACTTTATAACCTATGACATCCAATAAATAAAATAACTATGATGCAGCTATAGCAAAATTAATTATTAGATTATCTTGACAAATATCTAATAAATCTGATATTTTTATGGCTATACATTAAAAGCTGTTAATGCGTTTACTCACCCTTCTCAGCTAATGAGACTCTATAGTTCTCCAGGAAAATGACCTTCAGTCTGTCTCCCACCACAGGATCATGGTTGACCACCTCCCCCACTGAGGTGATCAGTTTAATGATCATCTTTGCCATGTGGTAGCCTGGAGCCGCCTGCAGGAGGCAGTGCAAGATCAGAGATAAAAGCCTTTTAGCACTGCACTGAATATTTGAGTATTTCCAATTCATGTTTTTCCTAAATATACATAAAGCATTATTTTTAGAGATAGTTTAATATTATGTGTTATTATTCAAAAGTTTTTTTTGTAATAAAAGGTTTTCCTGGGAAACTTGGAATGTACCCCTGAGTGATTCTAGAAAGACTATTTATATATTATTTATTTCTTTTTTCATTTTTTGAATTCACTTACCTTTCCTCCAATCATTATGGTTCTGGGAACAAACTTCTTGTTTGGTTCTTTCTTGATCCCTAGAAAAATGCAGAATAAAATAATTTATAAAATCAGATACACTCATTAAATCATTAATTCATTCGTGCTATTTAAAAATAATGATCTTTGAAATAATTATGATAAAACAAAAACAAAAAGTGCAATGTTTTCTCTGGTCAGTTCGTCAGTGCTCAGATAGATGGCAGTGATCTTCCATCTTGAATACATTGCTGTGTTTTTCTTTGTGTATTTTCGTACTGTTGTATAAAGTGATGACATGAAGGCAGTTGAGCAGTTGTCTCTTGTACTCATGGATTCTCTTGACATGGATGTCAAAGATGGACTCAGGGTTTATCTTTACTTTGTACTCATTCTCCAGATAAGCTGCAAACTTCTGCTTATTCTCCTAAAAACAACAACAAAAACTTTAAACATGAAGTACAATTCTTTTTATTCTCTTTTTACATTTTGAAAAAGACTGCTGTACATTATAATTATCAAAATCTTGTCAAAGTATGTATTTATTAAAAAAAAATAATTTAAATGTAGACCTGCTTCACTTTAGCCACATCCCGAATGAACATTTCATCATTGATGAAATCCAAAAGTTTTTTTAGTTGGAACAGATCCGTCAAGAAGTCTTCACCAATTTTCTGAAAAGGAAAGATAGTGAGGGACAGAAAAAAAACAGTGGGGTAGAGCAAGCAAGAGCTGGATAAAATAAAATAATAACATTTTAACATATACTTTAACAATACTACACAACTGCATAAATAGTAAGTTAAGGCGGCCACCTCAGCGATGATGTCAGCCAGGCCAGGGTTGCAGAGCAACAGCCAGCGACGGGGTGTGATGCCGTTTGTCTTGTTTTGAAACTTCTCCGGCTCAACATCAAAAAAGTCCTTAAATCTTAAACCGGTATAAAAAAAATAAATTAATTTTAGCTCCCTGGAAAATTCATTTGCTGTCAAATATGTTTGTATATAGACTTAGGCACTCTACTCACACAGTGGTTTTGACAATGTCTGAGTGAATCCGTGCAACTCCGTTGACGGCGTGTGACCCGACCACACAAAGGTGAGCCATGTTGATCCTCTTTGGATCGCCCTCCTCGATCAGAGACATCCTGCGCAAGCGATCATGGTCGCCTGGATACAGCACAGCAATTCTCTACAACAGAGAGTCCATCAGACCAACCAGAAATAACTAAGATGAACTTGAGTTAGCGTATGAGTGTATCCTCACATCCAGATGGCGACGGTTGATTTCATAGACGATCTGCAGGTGTCGTGGCAGAAGCTTCTCAAACATGTAGACAGGCCAGCGCTCCAGAGCCTCGGGTAACACCGTGTGGTTTGTGTACGCACACGTCTTTGTCGTAATCTCCCATGCCTACATACACACATGCACACTTTAATGCAGATTTTGGAAAGTTCTATTAAGTAAATAAAATAACAAAATGAATAAAATAATAAAACAACTTCCAAGAAAATTGAAGAAAAACAGCTTTCAAGGAATTATCTTAAATCAGTTTGACAGCCTGAACATCACACCTTTTCCCAGTCCAGCCGCTCTATATCCACCAGGATTCTCATGAGTTCAGGAATCGCCAGAGCTGGATGAGTATCATTCAGTTGAATCGCCACCTGAGAGAGTGGTGTTGAAACCGTTATTCTTCGTGAGAGCAAAAACCTTTGCGGTTTTTACAGTTGTGTCTGAAAATTCAGTCAATTAATGTATTAAATCATATAACCTTTTCAGGGAAAGCCTCAAAAGAGGTGCGCACTGGATCCCTACAGCCAAACTTTGACGATTTAAAGCGTCTGATGATGTCCTGCAGAGTAGCAGCCACCACAAAGTACTCCTGCTTTAAACGGAGCTCCTTGCCTTCGAAAAACTAACACAAGCACATACAAAGGAATACATTCATATTAATACAGACACACTGAAAGCTTTACAAACAGCAAAACGTTCCATTTACTGTAGGTTTTTTTTTTCCGGACAGAATAACCAAGCATTTTGTTTTCTTAGTTTAGTAGTTGTGTGAATAAAAACAATATACACTACTGTATCATGACACATTTCACACTTCATAAAATTCCACAACAATGTATTACACATGTCAGAGGCACTGTTGCATAAGATTAGAGTTTTCTCTGATGAAATCTGCTCATGTCAGTCAGTCAGCTAAAGCTTATCTTACATACCAGCATTGACAGAGTCTAAATTTACACGCATATGATTGTCAATGTTTGTTATTATAGTAACTTAACGCACATCATGTTCAGATTCCTGCTCTCTGTTCTCTCTCTCTGTGTACATTCTGTCCATCAGACATCCTCAGCAAGAGTTTTATAGCATTGAAAAGTGAGTGTACGTACATTGTCATTGGGGTAGAGCACCCGGGAGATGTTCTCTGCCAGGTTTCGGTCCAATACAGCCTGGACGTAATCTCCCACATTGACTACAATTAAGAGAGAGTATTTCAAAATGACATGCTAAAATGCCTATTTTGTGGAGTGTTCCTCACCAGCAAATAAATTGAGTCTTAAATTAACGTAAAAAGTTGTGATAAAATGGGAGGCACGTCGTATACTAAAAGTGACAGCAGCCTAATAAACCCTGGTCTCATTGACTTCCATAGTAGGAAAAAAATATACTATGGAAGTCAATGAGACCAGAAACTGTCTAGTTATTGATATTCTTCCAAATATACGGAAATCGCCTGAATGGATTCGAAAACGGTAAAACACAACTGTTTAACTCTGGGGAGTTGTAAAATTTCCAAAAAAAAGTGGAGTATCCCTTTAAGAGTATGTGTCTAATATAGAATGAGACATTGACTGTGGAGGCCCAGAGGCCCTAAAATCATGACTCAGAGGCCCTAGAATCATGAAGGACTCTCAAAAGCAGGCGTATCTCTGGGTAACACTGGCCTGTTGCCAGCTGCTCTCCTGTTTCTGTGCTGCTGATGCATTGCTCTGGTGAAGAGGCCTATATTTAGTATTCTACACAGAAACCATTCTCCCAGGAAACAAGTTCACTTTATTTTGAACTCAACTGAGAAGGTAAGTGTAGACTCAAACTAACAGTAATATACAGTAAAAGACTATTTCAATAATACTGCACGCAACTGGAAATTTCAAGCATGAAATAATCTAAGCTCACACAAAGGAATCCTCCAAACAAACCAGAACAGAGAAGCTCACTTAATTTCAGTGATTCAGCCAAAAGTAGAACCAAACCAGAAATGTGTTATACTGGAGATCAGACTGCTGATCATTGTGTTGACTCACATTCTTGCAGGTTGAAATCATTAGGCGCTTTGGCAGACCACAGTCTCATAGTATTCACAGTGTTGTTTTTATATCCAGGCACAGGAGTGTCATAAGGCATTGCAAGCACCACCTGCCAAAGAAAAGACAGAGCGGTACAGTAAAACAAAGACACGACTGACTTTAATTTTGTCATCCTATTTATCCACAATTACAGTAACATTAAAAAGCTCAGTAAGGTTTTTTTTTTTGTTAAAAGAAATGAAGGATGCATTCACTTAATCAAAAGTTACAAAAAATCTATTTTAAATAAATTATGTTCTTTTTACCTTTCTATTGAAAAAAAAACACATATAACAGTAAAACATGTCTAACAGACACTGAAGACTGAAGTAATGATGCTGAAAATTCAGCTTTGACATAAGAATAAAGTTATTAAAGTATTAAAGTTTTTTATTTTAATCATTAAATGAAAATATTCTAATAGTAATTAGAAATAATATTACTGTTTTACTGTATTTCTGTTCAAATCAATGCACCAATAAGCATAACAGACTTCTTTCAGAAATATTACAACAATCTTTTGAATGATAGTGAATGTGGTTGCAGTTGTTTTTATCTATAGCCATGTTTTCCCCCAGATATCCCACAGCGCTAGATTATTACTGACTGACCTGAGTGTCAACCCACTTTGGTCCCTCGTGAGTTTGCTCAACTCGGCCATAGAAATGCACAGGAAGCATGTACTCGGGACGGGCCTTCTCCCAAGGATTACCATAACGAAGCCAATCGTCAGCTTCCTCAACCTAAACAACAACAACAACAAAAATTCCAATATCGATCTACTAACTAGATAAAATAAAATGCAATGGTAAACATATACTGAAAATTAACATTATAAATTCTATTTTTCAGTTTTGGTTTACCTGCCAGCCACTGGTGATCTTCTGATTGAAGATCCCAAACTCATAACGAATGCCATAACCATATGCCGCCAAACCCAGCGATGCCATTGAGTCCAGGAAACAAGCTGAGAGAGAAAGCAGACATCAAACATCCAATAAGATGGGGACATTTACTAAGATGTAGGGAGCTTTAAATGTACTGTAGGTACCTGCAAGACGCCCGAGCCCACCGTTTCCCAGCCCTGCATCCTCCTCAATCTCCTCTAATTCTTCCAAATCCAGTCCAAGCTGAAGATCAATATATTGCAGAACAGATCATGTTAACACACAAAAAAAAACATACAAGACAAATGTTCACATTGGGTGAAAAAATTTCAACAGATTATGCTAATTTCATACAGTTTAATGTTTCGGCAATTTCCGTGTACTCTCATTCAAACGAGGAAGGGTTTAGACTAACAGTTTTGCAAGCCTGTGGCAACTGGTCTACATCCCCCATGAGCACTCTGTGGGTGAGCAGGGGAAAAACAACAGCTGTTTCTAAAGTTTCAGGATGTTTAAGTAACAGAGCTCTGGGCCAGTTCTGCAATTCAGTAACAAATCCTTTACAAGATCATTAAGTTTGCTATGTCAGTGTTGCATTTTACCTGGTAGATGGCCTCATCGCAGGTATTCTGCAGCCCAAGATTTATCATGGTGTTCTGTAGAGTTCTGCCCATGTAGAACTCCAGAGACAGATAGTGGATGCGCTGCAACAAAAAAACACACAAATAAAACCTCACTGCATGTGCACAGAAGACCATAGAAAAGATGTGACAATACAAGCTAACAGTGATAAGAAGATGCAGCATTTTATTGTCTAATAAAATTATAACATTATACTCTCTTCTAACATTACAATTAATCAGTATATGAACTGAAACAAAGGTCAACTCACTACAATTGACTGTTTATATTATATGAATTGAATCCAATATTATAAGAATTAAATATTTTATACACATATATGAAAACAGGAAATGTGCCCACCCACAGACAAATATGTTAAATGCTTGAATTAAATCAACTCTAAGATCAATGAATTTGTCATGAAATTAGAAATTACAAATGACACGATAACATAACTAAACTAATTATTGTGTTATTAATGGGATATGTTGTGATATGTAATTAATTCTAATGTTAGAGCGATTTTATTTGTTGCAGTTAGTGTAAGCTTGTATTTTCACACTGTTTATAGGGTTTACTGCATACTTAAACTCTCTGGTATGTTACTGAAGTACAACACGCCTAGTTTGAGCTTGTTGGCTTGGTTCATTCATCAGATGTCTGCACTGGGAGAAGTTTACAGACTGCTGAAGGCCTCAAATACACATTGAACAACATCTGAATACCACAGTAACAAATAATGCATGCTTCAGTTTAACATGCTGAGATGGGGCTTAATAATGACTGCATAGTGCATAGCGTGGGTTTAAATAAAGTGACAGTGCTTTACTGTTTTTCCAAGGGTCTGAACTTCAACAAGCGTCATGCTTGACAAGAGTGAAGTTCCTGGAAATGCTTCACATATTGGTGTGCTCAACCATATAAAGCTATCTGCTTCCATTAAGAGATATCTAGACAGGAGGGAAAACACAGGCTTTCCTTACTGGTTCAAAAAGGACAGCTGAAATTAAGCACACACATCTCTGGAAAGCAGTCTAAGCCCAGAACAGGAACATTCACTAAATAAATCATTTCCAAAAGACCTGTATTGGAAATGTATTGCTACTTTAATTCAAAATAGATAGATTCCATGTTCATCAACAAACAAGTCACATTAAGTTTCACAGCCACATCAATGGAACCACAAAAGACAAAGAGAAAGGCACTTCCGCCAAGTTACTCTCCAAAAAACCATCATGACCTTCCAACTCATTAAGCACCAATGTAATAGTTGTCTATTAATAGCCACAAGTAATGCTGTACATGGACCATGTCAATGCATTAGATAAAACCTATTATCTTCAAAAGGGTTTGGGAGTATAGTGCAATCTGTACTTGTCCTAGTGAGCACAGAATAAGTTGTTGCAAAATACTTAACTAATGATGCCCTAATATGACAAAGTGATCAAACTTTTTAACAGCTGACCCAATATCAATGTATGGCCAATGCATACAACACCAAGCTAGAAGGAAACAAATACAGGCCTTGAACTGTCACCAGAAAACAGTGACTGACTCACAATTAATGAGTTGGGATGAGAATAATGATTTGTGCAATACATTTTAACTAAAGAAGCCTTGTGCCATGCAGCAGTGTGCAATTCTCCAGTAATGCAATTATTGAGGCCCAAACTTGTCAGATGTATAAACTAAAGGTTTAAATTCGTAAACATAAATTCCACATTAATGCATTTCATGTAACGTTAACTTATCCCACTACTGCACAAACATGCCACTTCCTCGCTGCAAGAGGAGGAAGCGATCCATACCTTCGGGTCTTTCTCATAGTAATACTGCTGAGTGCGGATCCAGCGGCCCACCAGGTGATCCCGCACCGTGTGGGCCAGGGCGAAGTAATAATCCCGTGGGGTGGCCACATTGCGGTCCTTCACTAGAGTGAAGTGAAGATGCCTGTTGAAGCTCTTTTTGATTTCGACAACATCCCCCAGTCCAGCTATACCGCGAACACTGATCTGCTTGCGCTTTTCCTGATCAGTTAGAGGTTTGGACATGTTGTCAATGCGTTTAAAAAGCAAAGAATGAAAATTTGGACCCTTGAATTGTGCACAGGTTTGTGCGGTGAAGGAGGACTTTACACGCACTCACTGTTCTCTGGTATTGAGACACACCCCTTTGTCAACTGGGGAAGAAGGTGGGCGGGCTTAAATCCCGCCTGTTTATTGGCCAGTGAAACTATCGTAATTGCGTTCCCATAGGTTGCATGAGACGTCAATCATCCATACACCGCTAACTAAATACAGGGAGGCAACAGGGGCATTCTACAGGTATACTGTCTGAATTCTGACCTAGGTGAGCCAGTTTGAGTGTATTATCAACTGCATCTTGGCCAGCAACTACTATATATAACATAGCATGTTGTAACACCTTTGCCTTTTTCAGCTCGTAGCAAATACTTAGACTTGCCCATATCCGTGCGCTTCATACGAGTCGAGTTTCCATTATTATAATTTTTTTATTAATTGATGCAGTTATCTATAGCGATTTTCAAGCACATTTAGACCTACCTTAGCCTGCCATGGACCCCAGATTTTATGATTCATCCTAGTCTCTGTCCTAATGCAAAGCTCTCCTTCCATCCAAGAATTAAAATTGAAAATACATCCTGTTTATTAGGTTGCATTACGTAGATGTGTTAGATTAAATCCATTTTAATATGTAGTTTAATATTATTTATTTATTTATTAAACTATTCCACAGACCCTCAGTACTTCTTTTGTACCAGAGTCTGAAACTCCCCGTTTTATGGGGTTCAGCCAGGAACGCATGCAGATGTGCTCTCAGACACATGGAACTGTATTTTCATACCGTTTGCAATATATAGTCAATGGCTTCTGCTTATCATTTGCTCCAAGTAATGTTATGGCAAGTAATGTTCACTGACAAGGACAAGGAAACTCATATTTTGTAAACCCTATACAGATTACAAAATGAAGTGTCTTTTCTAAAAACCTCAATACAACATCCTTGAGTAATATGTTGTGACATTTTGGACGTACCGTCTCAGTGCAACCCCTGCATGCCTTAGTGTTGCGACACCTGCTGGTACCAAGAACGAACAGCAGCAAGTTTGTCCAGTTGAAGGACGTGACTGGAGCCAGACCACATCCTGCTGTCTCACTTTATAACCTTCTTGTGAACTTTGTGTACTTGCACTTTCTCAATACTGGAAGCAAAGTTTTCAACAGACTCAGGTTAGATTTTTTTGGCATGTCATATAAACATATTTAATACATTAAATAGTAAAGAACATGGCCTCATCAAACAGCTTCATCTGAGAAAAATACATGGACATGACTGCAACAGCTCAGGTCTGTTCTTCCCAAAAGAAAAAAAAAACCCCTTTCCCTCTGAGAGTAAATATTTAAGTATATGATTTTTTTTTACGTATGCAATATATTTTAACCAATCTAAAAGCTAAAAAAAAAAACCTAAGATACAAATGATATAACTTAAACTAGAGTGAAATCATTTTTTGATCAGTTATGTATAGTTAACCCTGACTGATATGATTCTGACATGCTGTAAACACCCAGACTAGTACATACATTTTTTTACCTTCACACATAACTTAACACTCAAGTAAGAAACATTCAGAAAGTCAGAGGTATGTATAAAATCTCACATTTTCAATAAGTTCAATGACAAAATGGCAAATACAATCAAAGTAGATATTTTTTTCCCAGAGAATAAAAACCACTCAGTGCTTTACTGGGTTGTGGAAAATTACAACGTTGTGAGTGTCTGTGTTTTCAGCACGTTCCGTGCTTACGGAGTGATTCTATGCACTGGAAAGTTGCCCCGAGGGCCCAGCTAGTCTCCACATTATTTATTTGTCTTGCCAGCTGAAATTTAAACAGAATGATATGGTTAAAGGACATCACAGTTCTCCCATTAGTCATGACATTTGCTCCTCAAAATTAAACCGATAAATCACACACTGGTGTAGTTGAACATATATGTGTGTTGAAATCTGTGTTCAAAAGTCACCACACAGTCAGCCCTATTAAGTCAGGAATCATAAATCAAGAGTAGCACACCTTCAGCTCTTTATCAGGCGGGAAGTCAAGCTCCTGAAGAAGTACAGAGATGTAGGTCAGATCCAAACACAGGAATGGAGTCTCATTTATTCCTCCGGCTGACATGTTATTGCACACTGCAACACAAAGAAGAAAATGGATACATTTTTTGTTGAGGTAAACGGAGTAAAATCTTTTTTTTTTATTACAGCAATAATGACAGCCTCATAACGTATACCTGCCACAATACCGGGTTGGTAAGATTTATTTTGTTTGCTTTTGAAAGAAATCATTAGCTCTCTCAAAAAAAGCTGCATTTATTTAAAATATCTGTTTTCTATTTTTTCTATATTTTAAAATGTAATTTATTCCAGTGCTGACAACGTAATTTTCAGCAGCCATTACTGCAGTCTTCACTGTTTTTTGAAAAATATTTTTTGTGGAAATAGTAATGCATTTTTTCAGAATTTTTAAATGAATAGGAAATTCAAAAAACAGCATTTATTTGGAATCTTTTTATCAATTCATGCATCTTGCTGAATACAAATATTAATTTCTTTCTGGAAAAAAATACTGGTAGTGTATTTAACTAAGAGTTACTTGCACAGATATAATCAGACTAATACAACCACATCCAAAACACTTACCTTTTTTGGCTCCTTCAATGTAATCACTGACTCTGACAGTTCCCCCTTTGCTTTCATCTAAGACAGAGACAAACTATTTGTATATGACTCATTTGCTAAATTGTAGAAAAAAAAAAACAGACAATATTTGAATCAGATCAAATGACAGCAATCAGACTAATCTCTCACCAATGAGGCCCAGATCCACGGCCCTGTCGTAGTAGTAAGAGAATGCGTAGAAGTCTATGTCTTTTACTTCCTCTGTTTTTCTCACCCGTTTGTAGATCATCTTTTCCACTTTTTTAAGGCAAGACTCATAGATGGGCTCCCCTGGAACAGAGCACATACACAAGTAATTCAAATACACCACACACAGGTTCACTCTTCATTAATAAACAGGGCTGTTCATTATATACGTTACACACCTCCATACAAACACAAATTTTATATATATATATATATATATATATAACACTAGCCTGTGGTAAAAAAAAAATCAAGTTAATGTTGTTTAATGATGTCACATGTGGTGTTTTTAATATGCAAATTCAAAGAAAAATTCATAAAAGGCTAATTTTAAAAGAGAAATTCATAGGTCAACTGCAGTGAAACAATCACATCAGTGTGATTGCTAAAACACGGTGATCTTTTAGCATTATAATCAAATATCAACATATCAAGAAAAATTGGGAAGATTTATATTTATATTATGATGTTATGATTAATGCCTTTCTCCACTGGCATTCTAAGTAATTTAAAGCTTTTCTAATGATACTGATTTTTATAAGGCAGACTGAGATTGTGTAACATTAACTAAGATGGGGCAGTGATCAAAGATGAGTTTAAGGGATACAATTATTGATTAGGGGGGGACTTTAGAGGTTAAATAGATACAAAAACCTACCCCATACAGACAACATTTCATACCTGCTTTCTGGCCTTTCACAGTATACAGTACTTCTGCATGCTCCCACTGTCCAGAGTAATCTGAGGCTAGACATGGACTAATCAGCTCTTGGGGTCCTGCTACAGAACAAGATGAAGAAGTTTGTTATGCAGTTATGCATATTAGCGGTTTTACTGCCACTATGTGGAGTAAGTGCCACACTGCTGAGGAAGACATATCCAAAAATGACTTCTGCAGTGCCACCCGGTGGCCAAACATAAAAGCACGTCTACACAAATACATGCATGTCTTGCTCATAATAACCTTAAAACCCACTCAGAGAGAAGCGGGATACACTCATACAACAGACAAATCTATAAACAAAGAAATCTGATTACATCTGTAGAGTGCTAAATGTAAATCTCAGCAGTAAACTCCATGTAGAAGCTATAGCACTGATGGCAGTTTCTCTTTGGCTTCAACTAAATCAGTGCAACAGCTGGCCACCAAGGAATTAATCTTCAGTGCGTTATTAAGAGATTAGATAATGGCTTATTTATCTAGTGAATGAGGTCTTTAAAAGCCAGAGATGAAGAGAGATTGTAGACCACATACAAGGCTGTCCTTCAAACCCTCCCAACACAGCAAGTCTGGCTGACATCAAGCCCAGGCCAAGGTAACTAGGGAGAAAGATGAGAGACATTAAAGGGATGAAATTGCAAGATGCAAAAACATAAATAATAATAATACAAATACACTACTGATCAAAAATGTAGGGGTCATTTTTTTTTGCTGCTCATCAAAGAATCCTGAACAAAAGTATCATAGCTTCCACAAAAATACTTCGCAGCTCAACATTGATAATAGGAAGAAATGATTCTTAAGCAGAAAATCATCATATTAGAATGTTTTCTGAAGGGTCATGTGACACTAAAGAAAATTTAAAATGAATAAATAAAAAAATAAATTACATCTTAAAATAGAAAATAGTTATTTTAAATAGTAAAAATATTTCACAGTATTACTGTTTTGGTCAAATAAATGCATCTTTGGCTAACAGAGGCTTCTTCCAAAAGCATTTTAAAAGTCTTACTGACCCTTAACTTTTATATATTTTACATATTTTATAACATATAACTATAACTCACAAATATTTCAGCATTTCATTTGAATGTATGAGATATGAGATTGCACACTTTAGAGCACGAGTCATAAACCATAAGTGATTCCTCATATCTTGCCTTTTAAACATCAAGGAGTAAAGACTGTTTGGTTGGTCTCTGCTGTGTCAAATCTCCTGCAGTGAATAACTAGTAATTCTAGTAATCTGGAGATGAGTCCCACGAAGGAATTGTAATTGGAGGCTTGTGTGATTACACTCTAATCAGGAGAGCGAGACGAAGCAAACACACACTGCCTCATAAACACTTGTCATGCACTAATCATTGGGCTAACATAACCTAGAAAGCCCTGGACAACCCTGACCTGACCAAGCACAGCAACCAATGGGTGGTGGTGTCAAACATCGGGCAGAGCTTTGAGAGGGCTTCAAGTCACGTAACATCACTGTTGTTGGGCCGCTGAGGAAGCTGAAGTTTTTACAGGGGTCCTATTATGCTTTTCCACTTTTTCAACTTTAGTTAGTGTAATGCTGCTGTAACTGAGAATAAAAAAGATCTGCAAGGTTGCAGAGCTCAAAGTCATCTTTAAAGAGAGACGTTTGGACATCAACACAATTTTTCCGGATCTTATGAAGTCATAATGTTACTCATTTAAATAATCCCCGCCCACGGAATACACAAAAAGGCGTTGAATCCTGGTTGAGCTGCATCAAAGACAGTGTAGTCGCAAGGAAATAGTTTTTTTTTGATCGATTACTGTTTGTATTAGCTTAGTTTTCTGACAAATATACCAATTAAATGGTGGATAACATCATATCTATACCCATAAGAAAACCACTCTGAAACGTCCAATGAAATCTGTCCATGAAATCAGTACTAAACGATCCTCTTGTTGTTAACTTTGTCAGGGTCTGAATCGGGCTCAAATTGATTTGAAATTGATGCCATCCTTCTTCATATTTACACTAGAGAAGAACTTGCAGTTATGGAGGGGAGGGACATTTCCCAAACACGGGCGAAACGCTGCCAATCACAACACACTGGGACAGCTAACCAATCACAGCACATTTAGTATTTCAGTAGGAGGCGCTTCATTGGAATTGGTGATAACGTAAAATGTGAAAACAATCAAGCATGAAAGCATATTCTAGTACACCCCCAAAATAAAATCAAGACTTCATAAAAGTGCATAGTAGGACCCCTTTAAACAGTAATATGCTGAAACTATAACTATAGCTTAAAATGGATGTTCTAAAGACTTGCATGAGGATATTGGATATTTAGTTGTTCATGCTCATTTTCTATATTACCATCCTCTAAAAATCTCACTTAATGTTAATCTTTAAAAACAGTTAAGCAACTTAAAGTAAAAAAAGTCACCTTCAACCAAAATAAAATGGATTTCCATTTTTCATGCTGTGCGTTATAATGCTACAATGCCTAAAATTGACTTGCAATTAAAATAGTTGCTTTCTGTCATTAATCTTTCATGTTTTATTTTTTTTTACAAAAAAGTATATCATTTTAAAATTTGCTAGAAATATTTTTTTTTCTCAGATTGCTTAGTGAGAATGTGTACATGTAAAAAAATGTGTACATCTAAAAATGTCCTTATTTTTTTTACACGTGTTAAAAGATTTTACAGAATGATCTCTTCTACAGAATTCAACAGCATAATACTGTGTATATATTGCTTTATTCGCTACATTATTTACCACTTTAACTTATGCCATGCCAGCCTTTACCTGTGTGAGTAGAGGGCGTGACTGATGTTGAACATCTGAAACGATGTCACATAATCAATGGGCGAGATCTGGATGGTTTTCTGTACAGGAACGAAACACAAGCAAATATCAATGTATAAAAGTAGCATTCCTATCTTCTTAAGAAGGAATCTATTAGAATAACAAACATTATAACTCTAATTTGTACAAGTCTCATCACTGCATTTTTTTGTCCAGTACACTTTTTCAAAAACAACATTAGTCAGCAACTCCCTAATGTAGCAGTTTTAAGTCCAGACTATAACACAACATCTGTCAGCAACTACAAGTAAGCCCCAATCTGTAGAGCAGTTCCTCTCTGAGCTCATGTATGAAACTAGAGCTCTCGGAGAAACTGTGTAATGACATAATAAATTGGTCCTCAATCCAAACCGCCAGTACAGGACCTGACCTACTTCAAGTGAAAGAATCTCTCTAACTCTCTCCGTCCAATGTACAACAACCTTCATTTAAAAGGCCTATGGGATTACCAGGACATTTGCGGATTAATGCATGGGATGGGACATCACGGTAGTTTGTTAAGAGAGACATGACTTCATTAACATGGGTACATTTACATTTATTCATTTAGCTGAGGCTTTTATCCAAAGCGAATTACAACTGCTACATATGTCAGAGGTTGCATGCCTCTGGAGCAACTAGGAGTTAAGTGTCTTGCTCAGGAACACATTGGTGTCTCACAGTGGATGTGTGTGCATGTACACGGCTCACTTCATCCTGTAGAGCAAAGGTGATCTGGGTCGAGCCTCCTCCTAAATCCAGCATGCCTACTGTCGGAGTATCAGTGCCATGAAGACTACCTGTGAAGGAAAGACTTTTTAAATCACTTTGACTAATCAACCAAACATCTTCAAGTAAAAGTAACGAAGAAAACATGAATAATCATATTTGTGTCAAGATTAATCTTTGTATTGTTCTGTTGATGTTCATTGATTACATTGTTGTGACATACAGTATAAAATGACTACTAAAATTGCTTACCTATTAAAAAGTTTATGGTAATCCAAGCTGACATGCCTGTGTAAAATACAAATGTGCATTAATTGTTAGAGCAATAATGACATTTTCCTTAAAATTTTTTAGTTCATTGTACTATAAAAAATACTACTTTCTCACAGTCCTACTAAAGCTAAACTGCAAAAAAAAAAATCAGGCAGAAAAATACATTAATCATTTATTACCCACACTTATACAATTATGGCCAGACCAGTGATATAATACAGAGAAAGATTGATTCTTAACACAAAATGAACTACTTCTTGGCTGTGTGTATCACCTAAAGTTATGCAGATCCATCCGACAGATACCAACATCAGAAATGAGAAGCTGTTATTTAACAAGATCTGAATTTTCAGCTTTATTACTCCAGTCTTTAGTGTAACATCATCCAGGGCTCTAGAGTGCGACCAATTTGGTCGCAAATGCGACCAGAATTTGAAAAGGTGCGACCAAAATTTTTCCTAGGTCGCACCCGTGCACCTAACGTTCTCGCATGATCGCATCCGCTGACTCTCCCCAAACGAAAATGTTTTTCTCCTTGCACGTATAGTAAAATGATCCGTTGCTGTGTGATACGAAATAAATTGCGACCTGAACGTGAACACCAGAGAATCAGTAACGGCAACCAGCAGCAGAAGAAACAGACGACGAAGAAAGTTTTAAAAATGTTGGCTACTTTTTATGGCTAGGTAAAATATATTCTCATATTCAAAAACTAATTCTCATTTTACGAACCCGTTGGGCTATGCTGTGTTCAGTTGATGAATGAACGGAAGATTGTAGCGCGCGCAACGCGCATCCCATCCAATACATCGCAATAATCTTTGTGCTTTGTTACTATTGATATG
>JAOTRC010000013.1:14933627-14944387 GCA_027497675.1 Cyprinella lutrensis
AAGGAAAATATAAAACTGAATCAAAAAGTTAAACAAACATTTTTAAGATGTTTTCTTTACATGTGAAATAAAGAAAACAGTTAAAAACTGAAATAGGAAGTGTTTCTGGACCAGTGTTGTTTACATCTTGCAAAATGGTCTATAAACAAACTGCTTCGGTGTGTCGCATAGACGTTGTCATCGTCTTGCTGCTCCTACAAGGGGCGATCGTCCGAGTGTAAAATGAATGGGAGTCTATGGAGCTAGATGGCTAAATTTGTCTCTTTCACCCAATTGCCATTGAGAAATCTCAGATTTGATTGTAGGTTTTGCAAGGGTCGAAATTAGAATAAACGATAACTTGTGTCCTTTTGATTTCTTACATGCTGAGTTGTTATACCCCCATAACACGCTAAATCATAACATTCTGATTGGTCAGTGAAGGACTGATTAGGATCAGAGACACCGCTTGATGACATTGATCCGAAGTGGGACCAATGTTATGGTAGACTTAATTCCTCGAAACCCGTTTTATACTTTGTGACAGAAGTGATAAGACAGAAATGTATTCATTTGTTACAGCAGAATGCATACAATTAAATTCAATTGGAATTTAATTTTCGTATTTTGGTATTATGCTCAAAAAGTGACACTGCAATAGATTTTTCCTTTCAATATATGGTAGGCTACAAAATGCTTAAAAGTTGTAGAATACTTTATTACAATTTGAAAACGAACACTCTTGCTTATTACGAATCTGACATTATTAAGTAGGGCAAAGGAGTAATTGACAAGGTACCTTCGTCTGCGCCATCCATGATTGACACACTGTCCGGTCTATAGAAGAACAAGGATTCGCTAAACACCTCCCTCACCTGCAGCAGAGATATTTCAGGTTTAACATGACAAGGCATGGTTAGTAAATACTGCGATGATGACAGGCTGAAAAACAAGAATCTCCTGAAGACAGCTCTCATCTCAACAACCTTATTAAACCTTTAGTCTATTAAAAAACTTTTACTCCACCCTTTACAGAAACTTTGTACTGCATGTCTAATATCAATGTCTCCTTAGAATTGGGTTGAAGTATTCCTCATTTATAAGCTGCTTTAAAAAAAGAAAGAACTACAAGCGTTCTTATCTAGTAGTGACTTATTAGAAACATAGGCTATGTGGTTTAAAAGAAATAAGAGCTTCAAAATTTACATTGTAGAACAAAATGTTCAAGTTTCTCCAAGTTATGTTTACCACACAGACCTTATTTTATGAATAAATCGAAAAAACCCATAGGAAAATCTCGAGGGAGCCACTCGTCTTCTGGGTTTTGACGTCATCCCTGCACCACTCAATACAGTGAAAGTTTGTTTGACGACTGATGGGTGTCTGACCTTGTCCAGCAGGATGGTGGCCTTCTCCCCAGGCAGCAGTCTGAGGCCTGCTGTGGCTCTGAGCATTAGAGGAGAAGAACTCCATAACGGTTCAGGAACCGTGTCTTTAGCAACCTTCAACAGTCCCAACAGCCCCTCTTTACTCTGTAAAACAACAGCACTGGCAACATTAATATGACCATCAAACTGTAGATAGAACAGATACTATAACAAATCTTTTGAAAAGGCATTCGCGAGGGTTCAAAACTATACAACTTGATCACATTTTACTGGTTACCTTTTCTGGGTCATCAGCATATGCAGACAGTCCAGGTTTTATAGCTCTAAATGTCTCATGGGCTAATTTTGGAGCTTCTGTTAACACACAAAGACAAATGTAAGCTTTTACAACACTGAAATATAATAACATTGATTTATAAAAAAATATATTTACACACTAACATTTTTTATAGAAACTAATACTTTTAATCAGAAAGGATGCATTAAATTGATCAAGTGGCGGTAAAAATGTCAAATTAATGCTGTTCTCAACCCCAAACTTTTGAACAGTAGTATATGAAATAAAATTCATAAAAGGATACCTGCAACACTGATTAACTGTAGTAGTCGGGTTCCTTATGTCAAAGTTTACATAATAAACAATATAAACAAATGTTTCAGCCACTGATTAAATCTAACCATACTCTTCGGTGAGACCTTTGACCCATCAGGCTTAGCTTGGATGTGTGCATGAGAGAGCGTGCATGATAGCATAGACTACTTGATGTCCATTATAATATGACAATCATAGGTTTAACAATAAAGGCTAAAGAAGCACTTAACTGATTTAACTCAGAATTGGGATACAATAACTAAGCCATTGGAAGTTCAGGGCTGCGCTAGGCAGTAAACCTAATATCTGTGGATAACACCCACACAGTCAACATACCCATGTAAATTCCATGTGATTTAAAATAAATAAATAATTAGGTATGTGTGCATTTCAGTGTACTACTAGACTACTGGTTTTCAAATTTTATATATATAGTTAAAGTCATCTAACCAGCCCTTATATATTTCTTTTAGCAGTAACAATAATTTTCAACAAAACCTCATGGTCATATTTATTGGCACTACTACAAAATCATACTCATAGTTTATTATGTGAAATAATGTGGTTATTATGTGGTCTTATTAGCAGTAATTGGAACTTTTTGATTTTTAGTCTTTGAGTGGACTCAGATACCTCTTAAATTTGAACATACCATTTGGCTCCATCTGAAATTTGAAGATGTGAATCCTGGTTCCAGTGCTTCCAGCATCAAACATTATACCATACTGGAAATTTTCACTGACCACCTGAAATGAGGTCGAATGTTTATGGGTATCCACCCTATATTGAGGCAGCTGGTCAGATACTGGTGGCTTGGAGTCATCATAATGACGTTTGACGTAGGTGAGGTAGACCACCAGGCATCCCACAAACATAAAGATGAAAGCTAGCTTTGGGAACCTCATAATGACAGACAGAGGTACATGATGTGGAGTGAATTTCCCAATGCAGCCGGCTCAACAGTTCTCTCCACTACCTACACAAACACACACACACACACACACACACACAAAACACACAAACATAATGTAAAAAGTGAATACAAAGTCATTAGTTTGAATTTTAATGAGAAGCTAAGCTAACAAAGATTCACAGATTCAACAAAGCCAAGACATGCCTGTTCTCACTCAAACTATACACGAAATAAATTCAAATTTAACAAAGGGTGTCCTTATATTTTCTGCCACAACTATGACGTCACACAATTTGTAAAGGAATTACTACTAATACCCACTGTCTATATGCTAATACCTAGCCACATCATATGGTTTTTTTTGTCAACATTGTAAGATTTTCTCACTGTGATGACAGTTCAATAAATCGAGCGATTTAAGTAATTAAATCGCTTTACTAAATCAATAATTTAGTAAATTCTAGATTCATCCATATTTATAACACATATTCAAAACATTAAATGAATACACACATTGAGTGGGAAAACACAAACGAGAGAACACAGGTGAACACTTTAGAACATGGTGTGAATACTCATCTAAAGTAATAACTTTATATAACACTGGTAACGTTACTTTATTTTAATGTTGTCTCATGTCTCAAAGAATAATGTGAGAACAGATAGATTAATCTCATATTTATGAAACAACAATGTCATTATCCATTTTTCTAATATGTAAGATCGTTATACCTAGTTCTCTGTTGCAAGACCATATTCCTTCGGATCCGAGTCGTGTTTTCTGTATCGATGAATAGCCATGGTTGGATTTTGACGTGATGTTCCTTTTGAAAAATTGTCAAAACTCAACTGGGCTCGTTTTGATTACGTCAGTGCTAGCGTGCAACGTGGAGATGACGTGAGCGAGTACAAAACAGAAGACGCGCCCGTGGACGCGCCCGCACACAACCACATGACCATAGACAGTATAGTGACGCTTGCAGAAATATTATTATGATAGGCTAAATGCTTTTTATGAAAAGATATTCCTCTTTTTTCCCTGTTACGTTGAAATCCGTTTGCTTGGGAAATCCATAAATGTAGTTGTTAAATCGGCTTAAATGTTGTTACTTAGCTATCCCTCCCTCCCTGCCTAAAGTCTATTCATGATGGCACGCCTAAAATAAACATTAATAATGTTAGTTTTAATTTATTTGCCTATTTAGTTTCCAAATAAATGGTTTACATATAGCTAGACTAGGCTACTGTAGCCTATCGGCCTTCTACTTTTTTCTTTATGAATCCCATTTGAGCCTAGGCCTATTCGTTTTTGATAAGGAAATACAAGATCAAATTTTGCCTACGAAATCCAAATCCCTAGGAAAGTAATTGGTTCTGAATTGCAGTATCCAAAAAGGTCCACTTAAGTGGTTTGGCTGAAATTTGAATCCTTTGATAATTCATTGAATTTGATCTGACTCCATCTGAATCAAGTAAAGTAGACATAGAAGCATTTGGACATGTAAGCCACATTTAAAATATATCAATTTTCATTGCATTAGAAAATAAAACATCAAACCAAGTGGCATCTGACTGCAAACAAATTATGGCACTAGTCCAAATGTGTCTTCATCTTGAACAGGCCTATCTAGTAGGCTATTAGTTATATATATTGTGATTGACAGCCAATCAATCACAATCTGTTTATGAAATGTTTTGCTTGAAACATCCTTGTTTTTTTTTATAAGAGCAACAGTTGCGGTACAAATTCTACTGCCGTTTTCAAGCCCCATTTCGACTGTTCAATGCTTCCCTCTTAACCTCCTGAGAGACCCAGAGAGCCAATTACACTTTCATTGTGCTGTTCTCAATATGGCACCAGCTGGTCTCCCCACCGAGGCCCAAAGAGTTTTGTTAAAGTTTACCAGGCTGTGGCAGCTATACATGACCTGTGGCACATCTCCATTCATTACCTTAATTAACCATCATTAGGCCTGCTATATGGGCCAATCTGTGGTTCCCTACACTTTCTCATGCAACATGCGACACCCCCATCTGAGCTTGAATTTCAGCCAATGAGTGACCTATAATGAGAGGTCCCTGCGAGGGGGGTGGAGATGATTTTGATGATATTCATTTGACGCTTTCCATTGAGAGTGTCTGCGAGCACAGTGCAAGCTTGAAAGGACCATATGCTCTCTTTTTACATGAGGGTATGTGTGTGAGCGCATCTATCTAGGACACAGGGTCCACCAGGGGGTGAGGGGCAACAGCCCGCCTAAAATAAGACCATTCTCACTTATCAAAAATCAATGTGGGCGGACTTTTTAAGGGGTAAGGGGACGATGGCCATCCCTCCGAACTGTTGCACTCCGACCGCCCCCTCAAAGAGCAATGCATACATGACTTCCCCCATTATAACTTAAGCAGTCATTACGTACTTCAACAGTTGCAGCAGAAAGCAAAACGCCCCCTTCTTGTCCCCACTCAGCCCTTAATAAATGACCTGATCTCTGTCTTTTTACTCACCAATAATCGGTTGAGTGGCAGTTTGCATACTGCAGGGACTGTGAGGTTAGATCAACACATGTATTAGTAATACAAAGCTTCTCCTGTTTATTTTTTCTAGCTGAAGCAATATTTTGCAGAATATTCTCCACCACAAGATGTATTCATTAATCTTCCAAAAAAAGTGTTTATTAAACCTGTTAACTGTCAGGTCCTGGTAGCAGGACACTTGGCGCATTTTTGTTTTCGCCTTTTATCCATATCGCATATTTTAGCAATCATCATACATACATGGTATTATTCTAAAGCTTTAACAACATTAGACATGTGGCTTTGATTTTCTAGAAATTTTAGTGTCCAAATTATAATTATTTTAAAATATATAGTCTTTAAATATATGATTATTCATTACATTTGCTTTTTAAGTAAACTTTTATAACATTTTTTACACTTTCATTTTTTGCTTTCTCTTACACTACAGAATTTAGAACCTTAAACTGGGTTCTATATGGAACCCAACTGAACCTATTAAGAGTGTGCATTTCGAAGCATTCAATTACAACCAGGGCGGTGACCGTTAACAGGTTAAACAAACTCCAAAATTCCTCTATAGAGCATCAGAGTGTATTTATTTAACATAAGCTCTTAATAGCTTTTAGCAATTTAATGTTTAATGGTCCCTTAATCTCTCCCTCACATTTTTAACAACAATGATTAGACCATTAGTGATGTGGTCTGCATAACCATTAAAAGCAAATTCATAGCAATTACAATACAATTTTAAGAGCCACTCTCTATAGTAAGACCACTAATCCAGTTCACTTTGACCTAACTGACGTACAGTAAAATGGGTGGAAATACTTGTACCTTCACCGATATACCCTCATACATTAATCTCCCTTGTATTTTTATTTCTTTATTACAGGCTGTTTTGTTTCATAATAGCTTAGATTACTTTTTTTTACAGCTTTAATACACAAACAAAAAAATAAGACATTATCTAAGATCTTCCTAGAATGAAACAATAGTCTAATCCTGCTGCTATTTGTTAATCTGAGAATACAAGACTCTGATGCCGTATAGCGTGTGCATGTTTGGAGGGCCGGCGAAACAACATCAGATCTACTATAACAGAATTAGTTATTGTTCCTTATTATCAGTGTTTTTTTTAAAGCAATGTTGCTGGAAATTCCCCGAAAATCCCATTGAACACACATTTTAATTTCATTTTTGTAGCTTAATCGTGTAGAACGCAGCGTAAATAATCCAATGGGATTAGGTCATGTTTTTTATTTCTTTTCAAATACTTTCATTTAAGAAACTGTCTAACACTGTTGCTCTCTATGTAACAGAATGAGCAGAGACGAATGACAGACAAGCAATTACAACCAAACTGTACCACCATATATCTGAACATGAAAAAACATGCTTACTCACATTTAATAATATACTGTTTATATGTCCTTCGTGGACAATAACTTTAGGATAAATTGAAGAAATTAGACATTTCTAGTGTCCAGATGTTCTCCAACTGAGGATTTAAAAGATGTAATAGGAGTCATCGATTAACAATTATTCTAATATACTTGAATACACTAAAATCCTGCTCTAAATCCTTTCTAATAATCCTCCTTACAGGATCATGTGTATTACATGTATGTACGTGAAGAGAGTGGGGGAGTCACATGGTATTGCCCGCCTTCCAGTATTTTCTGATTAAGGCAAAGTATTTATAGATGTATTTAAAACGGCAGAGATTTTTAACTGAAACCGAAAAGCATTTTAAAGGTTTTGACCACAACTATGCAAGAAGGTTGATGTAATGTTATCTGAGATCAGTCAATCACCTGTAATTGTTAACAATTATAAACTAAAAGTCAAAGAAGACTTGTAAAATTTGTCAAAGTATCTAACAGAAGTCTTACAGTAAAAAATAAAGGCAGTTTTCATTGCTTTTTAAAATGTCTATCTTGACTTAATTTATAACATGCTGTGCCTATGACTTAACATTTGATAATAATTTAATTATTCATAACTATTGAATACCATATATTTATACCAATTTCATGCTTTACAACAGAGAAAAAAAGGGGGGGGGACAATGCTTTGGTATTAGCATTAAAAACTATGCCTGTGGTTCAACTTTTATTACAATTATGATTAAATATCATAATAGGAAAGCTCTATCAACATTAACCTTCCTGTTCCTGAAAGTTGTACAGTATGTTGTTAGACCTTTAGAACAGTAAACCAAAAGTCAATAAGTAAGCACATTTTTAGCCCTAGTTACTTTTCCCATGATGCTCTGTTGTACATTAAAACCTCATCCAGACTCTCATTTGCTATGGATGGCATTAGCCTGTTCAAATCCAATTCTCATCCACCAACATACTACCTTTTATAGATGGAAAATAAAAGGATAAAGCAGTTAATGCCTTTTTGATTCATTATATAATGTTTTTGAGGGCAGACAAGGGGAATTATAATAAAAATAATGGAATAATTTAAATAAATTTACTTTAGTTAATGTGCTCTGCGTGGGCATGGCTAATCTGAAGGAAATGCTCCGTAAAATCACAAAAACAGGGAGAATCCCAACTAGTAAATCCTCTCTGACTCTCTCACCACCAATCACTTTAGTTTATTTGGACAAGACTACAGCCAAAAAAGGAAGGGGGAATAATATGCACATTATCTGACCAACCACCAAAACAGCCTGAAAGACTGGAAGATGATAACACTGAGGAAATCCACATGAAGAATAGACAGAATTGTCCAGAGAGCAAAGGCGAATTTAGCCCATCTTTTCTGCCCTCTGCATGTTGGTTGCAATAGATCTTATTCGATCATACCAACCATTGATAAAAACAGTAGACCTTCTTTGTATTGGCCATTGAGTTACATTATTTAAATATGAACTTGATAAATTGAAAAAACAAAAGTACAATATATTAGCTTCTGGCATAATAAATAAATGTTTTATTTAAACTATTATGTCATTTAAAATTATCATTACTTTCATTTGCAGCGCATGTAGCTACATATCATGGACAACCTAATTATAAAATATATTTGATGCTGTCCACTTAAACATCTCTTTCCCTACTAATTCAATAATAAAAAAGGGGAAATAAAAATTTTTAATTTATAATTAAAAAAAATTTTAATTATAATTTTTATAATAATGATAAAAAAGGGGAAATATAACGATTTGGTATTAGCAATAAAATTATGAGGATTATCTGTTCTTTGTTTTAAAATGAAAAG
This sequence comes from Cyprinella lutrensis, assembly GCA_027497675.1. Taxonomy (NCBI): domain Eukaryota; kingdom Metazoa; phylum Chordata; class Actinopteri; order Cypriniformes; family Leuciscidae; genus Cyprinella; species Cyprinella lutrensis. The sequence continues at coordinate 14,942,254 of JAOTRC010000013.1, forward strand.
GGGAACTGTGTAAAATCCCCTTCGCATGCACAAGGAAGCCAGCCGGCAGACAATGATCAGCACTAAAGCAGAAATCATCTGACCTCAACTTTAATCAGAAGTATAACAAAAGCATATTTCTGCTTTGCAGGCCTTAAATAAGGATCCCTAACTATATAGTCAGTGTGTTAGAGTGTTTTTTTTTTTAATATTAAGGGCAACAGCTTTGACTGGAAAAGCTGTTCAAATCAGATTTGAGGAAAAAATGCATTCAGAGCTTATTAAAGTCATTGTACAGTTTACTGCAGTGGAACAAGACCTTCTGTTTTGAATTAAATGTGTTTGCCCCCCACCCCTTTATTTTTTTTTTTTTTTTAATTTTCCGCGAATCTTTTAAAACAATTTGTATTGCTATTCAAAGTCCATAAATATGAAATAATATCAAGCAGCTCGAGTAGTATTAACCCCTAAATCTTATATCCCTCTCCCAAAGTCTTTATTCTTTTGTTCAGCTGGCTTTGCAACACTATTGTCATTAACGCTGATTGAGCTCAGAACAGGAATAGTTTAATATCCGGATAACCTGGTCATTTGATTGTTTAGTCCTAACAGGGATTTATTACAGTAATGAGAGCGAAATCAAATCACTTAATGCGTTACGGAGTGGGGCAGGCTCTCAGCAAGCCAGCCAAATCACTCTTCACATTTGCTTTTAATTTAAGCAATCCAGTAGAAGACTCATTAGTGGGTGAGAAGATTAACTCACAGAGATGTCTGCCTCCTGATGTCTTTCCTGTGACATTTTAATCCGTGTTAACTTGGATTTCTGGTCTGCAATGAGATAAGCGGTGAGATCAAATTAAGTGATATTCTATCAATAATATACTCTTTATCATTGACATTAAATGATATTTGAATATAGCTGACATGCAAGCTTCTGATGCACACATGAGAATCTGCAGGCTCAGGCTTTTAGTCTATCAAATAGATACCTATTTGTTTTTATATAGGCCTATGCTTTCATTTTTGTAACTGTACACACACGAGGAATAATTTATAGTGATGCATTCTTTTAAACAAAATGGGCATACATTACCTATAGATTACTGGTGCGTGCATCTAAATAATTAATAATCGACACCGAGTTTGATTATCGATTAGTCGCATCTGCGATCTGTGCACCGAAACATCAGCCACGTAGCTTTACAGTAGCCTAGATTTCTATCGACAAACTGCAAATAGTGGAGGACACAGAGTGAACTACTCAGGGGTCGGGAAAAGGTACGTAGGCCTATTTCAAGTTGTCCGAAATATGCGAATGTTTTATATTTCTAATTTAAACAATAAGCACTTGGTCTTGACCTGTTGTGTGCTTTGACGGATGCGCGTGCTCTTTAATAACGCTACCTCACCTCCACGCGTTTTCCTCTGTGCATAACTTGGTTATAACCTGGTTTAGCCTTAGCCTATCTATAATAATGTCCCGCGAGTTTTTCCATTTTGCAAGCAAGTCTTGTTAAACTTAACTGAGTACGAGCCGCGCGCCGGAGGGCGCATGCGCGTCAAACATACGGAACACAGTGCAATAATTATTGCCACTCTTTAATTAAATACTTTTTGCAACCTCCTTTTGTCAAGACAGCAGGTCTGAGTTTTATCCTTTTATTTACTCCTTTGAGAGTCTTTGGTTACTCAAACTTCATCACCATGCATTGGGATGATATAGACACGTTCTCTTCCTAGCAGAGGAAGAACTTCTTAATTATTGTAGAACTTCTTAATTAATGCCCTAATGGTGGATATGGGAATGTTTGATGCTTAAGCTATTTTCTTACTGCCACTTTCTATTTTGTGATGCCCAACAATCTTTTATAACTATAAAGTAACTATATTGGTTTTACTCATTGTGATGGATGATTAAGGGAATTTGGTATTTGGAATTTGAATTTTAGTTATGCTGATGTGCTAAAAATTTTATTATTGGGAATAAACACCCACATAAACGATTATTAGGAACACCATAATAACACTGTGTTTGACCCTCTTTCGCCTTCAAACCTGTCTTAATTCTATGTGGTATTGATTCAACAAGGTGCTGAAAGCATTCTTTAGAAATGTTGGCCAATATTGATAGGATAGCATCTTGCAGTTGATG
>JAOTRC010000013.1:15004659-15032797 GCA_027497675.1 Cyprinella lutrensis
GCTGATGTTGCAGGGGGGTTTTAACTTTATTTTTTCGGTCTTGTACATAATTCATACCCAAATAACACATGAACTCAACCTAATGGCTTTAGATTTAATGGCTGAGGGTTAAGTGATTTACTTGCACACACACACACTAAACAAGACACATTACGTATGCTAACAGGCTGTGGTTTTCAAAGGTATATGCTTGATGTAAAGGCGGTACAGTATCTTTCAACTGATCCCTATGTCTCTATCTCATTTTGTTGTGTGGAATTACAAGCTTATAAATGTAAATCCATTTTAACTGAAGGAAGCGCTAAACGTGTTACAATCATCAGTGTTTTAATTGTGAGCGTGTGTTTGACAAAATTCCAAAATATGTCAATCATCTTTAAGAATGACTTGGCAACAACCAGCATACAACATTTGGCAGCCTTCAGAAGAATGCAGAGTTTTTCTAAGGCAAGGGCACAATGACTCACCAGGTTTTGAGAAGGAGGCACTGTTTTTATCTTCCCTGCATGAATGTTTTTGAATCAGCATTAATTAGCCTGAATGGAGTGCTGTGCTGGAAGCAGTGCCTCTTATCTCTTTTGATTTACCACATACATCAGTTGTATTTTAATTGCAACAAGCCGAGGGAGTGCATAAGGTACTCATTTTAGGAACTAACTGAACTCTTTAATTGGTTTACATGAGTTAGTTTCTCAGACATGAAGGAAAAGATTCCCTTTAAACATCGGCCAACAGATGTCCTTATCAAACTCAGCTGCATTTGATCTTAAACAACCTTAAGATCTTTACAAGACAATGTTTTGCAAAAAGTATGCTATAAAAGAAGATTTTAGCTGACACATGCATTCAGATGATGTTTGAAACTGCTAGTGCTGGCTAATCCTAACCCATCACCTGAGTGCTTGGTGTAAATATCTTAATCAGATTAGCTAGAAACCTGAACCTGTTCCATGCAGGACTTTGGACACCCTTGGGAATTCCTAATAGCAGCTTGTAACACAAGAACAAATATATTTGGAGAAATTACATAAAGATTAAGATGGTAAAGTGAGCCTATCTGGATTTGTAATGAAACAGTTGTAGATTTGATCCCAGTTAGAAGTGACTGGTGAACTTTTTATTTTTATTTTTACCAATTGTGCCCAATGGTAGCAATGAAAATGAGTATACGTGATGCATTGTATGTGCAAAATGAGGCCTAGACTATGATGAATGCAATGAGTGAAATGAAGAGAGGATTGACAAACATTAAACTCTCTGACCAAAACACTTTTAAAGGAAAGGAAACGTCCCCTTCGCAGCTAAGGAAATACATCTGTTTTTAATTGATTTGGAATTACAGACAAGCTTAATTAATAGGGAGACTGCTTGTGAAATCATCTCTAATCAAATGTAAAGAATTCAATCTGTATGATTAAGTGCTGTAATTATGATATGTTGCTTGAGTTCATTTTCCCCACCCTAGAGAAGCCGTGGGCTCATAATCTAGAAAACTTCAGCGCTCATTTCATCTCAGCAAAAGTTAATTGCAAAGTAAATGTGTTGTCTTTATTGCTGGCAGAGATAAACAGAATATGTTCTGTGCAGATTTTCCCACACAACTTTTTTTTTTACTCTTGCTTGATAAATAAAATAGCATGCCATACACCATCCTTAATCTTTGACCACCAGGCTTTTGCGTGAATTGTTGGAATGATTTGCTTTGTATATAATAATATCATCCTTTCGAGCTAAATTTACAGTTATTTTGTGTAGATAGTCTAAATGTTTTTAATAATGAGGAACTAGGCTAGTTCATATTAGTTAGATGGGAGGTTCTGTCATTCTTTCTGGTCCAGCATATCAGATACTCAACTGGACTAAGATTTTGAAGGAATTTGAAGGCCAGAACAACACTTTGAACTCTTCATCATGTTCGGCCAGTTTGGGCGGCCAATACCCTGTCACTGGTTTGTGGTTTGTCCCTCCTCATGCCACTGTTAGTAAATTCTCACCACTGCTAACCGGGAGCAACCCACAAGCATTGCCGTTTCAGAGATACTCTGACCCAGTTGCCTTGCCATTTGGCCCTTGTCAAGATCACTCAGATCTTTATTCCTGCCTATTTGTCCTACATCCAACACGTCAATTATGTGACCTGATTGTTTGCTTACTAATCTACCCAGACTTATGTATAAGCATAAGCTTGTTGTACTGCAATTGACAAATCTGCGTATTAATGTTTGTGCGTATTAATATGCAGTTCAACTTGCATTTTGGAGTGGGTCCAGAGTTCATTCAACAAACTCTAAACCCTTATAAGCATTCTGCCACAGTACAGAGACGTTTGCAGCTTGAAGCTGTTATCTCACTCTTGAAGCTCATACAGGAGACAAGCCTTGTTTTCATTCACAAAGACCACTACTCTTTTGTAGTCACATGTGGCAGTGCTGTTTTCCAGCATTAAAGGGTTAGTTCACCCAAAAATGAAAATTCTGTCATTAATTACTCACCCTCATGTCGTTCCAAACCCGTAGAGTTTAAGATATTTTAGAGTTAGTCCGAGAGCTTTCTGTCCCTCCATTGAAAATGTACGGTATACTGTCCTTGTCCAGAAAAGAAATAAAGACATCATCAAAGCAGTCCATGTGACATCAGTGGGTTAGTTAGAAGTTTTGAAGCATCGAAAATACATTTTGGTCCAAAAATAATAAAAAATACGACTTTATTAAACATTGTATTCTCTTCTGGTTGCGGTCAGAACCGGAAGACAATACAATTCTTAAGACGGAAGAAAATACGATCTATAAACTTTTCGAGTCAAGATTCTGCTATCTTTCTAAAAGAAAACTAAAATCTTTCTATTTTAATGATATGTCTATTTATTTATATAACTGCAAGAAACTATGACAATAATTTCTCTCCCAGCAACACGGTTCAGTCTCTTTTCCCGATCTGACTTTTTTTTAAGATCTTACAACTGGAGATCATTGTGTATGTAAAGCTTCTGCCCATCTTCTTATTTAAATTATGATACATTGATTAATGGCCTTGATTTGTTTCCATGGAAACTGCAGTCTTTGTCAAAGCATGTTGAAAGACCAGTGGGTGTGTTTCGAAGCTGGCACTAGACTAGAGAGATGTATTCTGCTGGTCCTATACTTGCTTTTAGGTACAAACAATTAAAGTATTAAAAGTATTAAATAAATAGTAGTAAATAAAAGTATTTTAACCACTGTTTGACTAAAGCTTCAAAAAGATTACGTTAACATTCGCTAAAAATGCTGTTAGTGTGTTTATACTGAACATATGGTACATCGAACCAGTTTCTTAAAGCATGAAGGACAGCAAATTCTACAGTGGGAAGATGTCTGATGAACACACGTGCTGTTTGTGTTTGGAGAGGCAAGTTTTGGAGGGAGTAGTGTTAGTGCAAGAACATGAATGTTGTGAGTGCCAGTATTTTCAAGACTTTAGTTTACACTATTTTATTTGTGCATTTGTCTTCTTGCAAGACCCTTTCTTTATTTTACAAAACTTCTATTTCTATAAAAACTTCTACTCATGACTTATATGGAAAACTTCTTTTCTTTTTTTTGCTCCAAATATATTATGTAAAACTCTTCCCTTTGAGATTTGACATGCAGAATCCTTTAATGTCTTTACATCTTCTCTTAAACTTATTTATTAAGGTTCATTTCCTTTTATGTGATTATATTGTTATTATTCTGAAAATTAATTTTATAGCTTGATTTCACTCTATATTTTTTATTCTTATTTCTTGTAAACCGCTTTGAGATGCAACTTTTATTTAAACTGACTTTTATGACTTTATTTTCCTTAATTGCAACTTATCTCAGAAAAGTCCTTTTATCTTACAATGTGACTTCAAATCTTGGCTTTATTTCTCAAAATTTTGACTTTATTGCTTATTTTGAACTATTTTTCGTAATGGCAAATTTATTTCTTAAAATGTGACTATTTCTCACAACTTTGAATTACTTATTTTAGATTTCATCTCACAATTATCTTTTCAATTTTTTTCTCAAAGACAGAAACAGGCTTTCATATTTGATTGTACTGTGATAAATAAAACAGTTGAGTTCTTAGGTCATTTTCATAACAGAGGTGCTTGAAATAAATACTACCATTCAAAAGTTTGAGGTCGGGAAGAATTTCTTCATTTTTTTTAAAGAATCTCTTATGCTCACCAAGGCTGTATTTTATTTGATTAAATTACCCGTAAAACCAGCAATATTGTAAAATATAATTATATTAAAAAAAACGAATTTTCAGCAGCCATTACTTGAGTCTTCAGTGTCACATGATCCTTCAGAAATAATTATATGTTGATTTGATGCTCAAGAAACATTTATTATTATTAATTTAGTGAAAGAGCATCTGCCTATAAATCCTGCAATAAACATGATAATTTGTGATGATTATACTCTTTAAGTTGATTTTAGAGTAATTTCTTTCCACAGGAATATGTCAACAGTAGTAATGAAATCAGTTTAGAAGAGAAAGGTTTCAGCATTAACAAACTGAGGGTGCTTATTGTACAGTGAGGCTTTGTCATGAAGCTTTATTAATTTTCACTGTGCTTTGTTTATTGTGTGTGTGTGTGTGTGTCTTTCTGGAATTCCACATGCCTGTTGTGCATCTCTGGACTCTACGATAAGACAGCGCCCACACTCTGTAGCCTTGCCAATACAACACAGCACATTTCTCACAGTGTGTGTGATTGTGTTGGTGGGTTGAAGGGTAGTCATGTGTAACAGTATTTTTGTAATTATAGAGAAACACTATAAATATTTGATTTCAGACAATATGCTTTCTTTCTGTCAGGTAAAGCTGAAGACACTGGAGTGGTAGGAATGGAGGAGTTACCTGTTGCTCGCAACATCAAGATTAGTAACATCACCTGTGACTCCTTTAAGATCTGCTGGGATATGGATCCCCACACCAAAGAGAAGATCACACATTACTTTATTGACCTTAACAAGAAGGAGAACAAGAACTCGAACAAATTCAAACACAAGGTACTCAGTGATTCAGTTCACAACAAAAAATATTTAACATTTCTCAACAGAGCCTAGTTTGAGTATGTGAGTATTCACTTGCTTTATTCATGAGAGGGTTTTTGCATCAATTGGTGCTGCATCATAACTAAAACATATAAAATGAATGAAATACTACTAAATATTCATTTCTTTCCTCTCTGTCTTTAGGATGTGCCTACAAAGCTTGTTGCTAAGGCAGTCCTATTGCCCATGACAGTGCGAGGCCATTGGTTCCTGAGTCCACGGACAGAATACACTGTTGCCGTGCAAACAGCTTCCAAACAGACCGACGGAGACTATGCCGTATCAGAATGGAGTGACATTGTCGAGTTTTGTACAGCAGGTTATTCAGCCAAGCACACACTTACATATAAAAAACTATGTAATACAAGGCTAGTTTGTTTACAGACAGAAATTTAAGAAAGGGCACCCTATTGAATTCTGTTTTTAGATATCAGGACATAATAAAAAATCATCTGGTCCTTAGCAGGTCTTAAAATTAGGTAAATACAACCTCAGATGAACAACAGCACATGACATCATTATTTTTTTAACAAAAACTACTTGGTCACAGTTTGGGACAAACTAAGTAGACCCTTATTGCTTCCTTAGGAATTCAGAATCACTCACACAGAAGCAATTGTAAAGTTGCATTTGAACAAACCACAAGACTTCTGGAACAATGTCCTTTGGACAAATGAGACCAAAGTGAAGATGCTTGGCCACAATGCACAGCATCACGTTTGGTGAAAACCAGCATATCAGCACAAACGCCTCATACCAACTGTCATCATTGTTGATGGAGGGGTGATGATTTGGGTTTGTTTTGCAGCCACAGGAACTAGGGACCTTGCAGTCATTGAGTCGGCCATGAACTCCTCTTTATACCAAAGTATTCTAGGGCCAAATGTGAGGCCATCTGTTTGACAGCTTATGCTTGTCTGAAATTGGGCCATGCAACAGGACAATGATCCCAAGAACACCTGCAAATCTACAACAGAATGTCTGGAAAAGAAAAGAATCAAGGTGATGCAGACCTCAACCCGGTGGAATGCCTGTGCCCACAAACCTCAATGAACTAAAGCAACTTTGTAAAGAAGAGCGGGAACAAATTCCTCCAGAACAATGTGAGAGATTTATATTTTGTGAAAGACAACATGTTGTGTTGTTGTTCATCTTAGGTTATATTAATTTTCAAGCCTGCTATAGACCAATGACTTGTATGTCCTGATATTAAAAACCATAGAATTCAAAAGGGTGTCCTTTCTTTTTTTCATGTTACACAATGGTAATTCAAATGCTATATATTGACAATGTGGCAATAAAGTTTAAAAATGAAATGGATACCTAACACCAAGATAACTTACTATAAGAGATAGAAAAATGAGAAAACAAAATGTTATGCTAGCTACTGCTCAGCTTTTTAGGTAGATAACATTGATCAAATTGAAAAGCTTGTGGAAATTGATGACACAAAAATATTTCCCTTCATTTTTCCAGATTATTCCTCTGTGCATTTGACGCAGCTGTTGCAGAAGGCTGAAGTCATTGCTGGCAGGATGCTCAAGTTCTCTGTCTTTTACCGGAATCAGCATGAGGAATACTTCCAGCACTGCAGGTGATTTAGGAAAAAGTACCTCAGTAAAAATCTTAGGATATAAGTGAGGGAGGGGAAAGAGATGAAGTCATGAAGTCAGGAAGACAATGACAATCCTTCTTCGCTGTTGAGATTCAGCTTGTCATTAGGAAGCAAACGGCTCCCTTTTGTGGAATAATACCCTCATAATTGTTTATGTTCACGTTTTTGTGAACCACATTTTTAATTTCACTTACACCATTAACATTTTTGGGGTCAGAAGTTGATTAAAAGTGACAGTAAATACATTTTCAATGTTACAAAAGATTTCTGTTTCAAATAAAACGGTACTTTCTTATTCACCAAAAAAGTCTGAAAAACGCAGTTACCACAAAAATATTAAGCTGCAGAACATTGATAATTAAAAATGTTTCTTGATCACCAATTCAATTACATTTCACATTTCACTGCTTTTACTTGGTGAGCAAGAAATTGATAATTGTCTCTCTTTCCCTCAGAGATGTTCTTGGCAGTCGAATGATGCCCTCAGTAAAGGATAACAGCGGTAGTCATGGTTCACCTCTCAGTGGTAAACTGGAAGGGATCTTCTTCAGCTGCAACACAGAGTTTAACACAGGTCAGCCCCCGCAGGATTCCCCGTACGGCCGCGTCCGCTTCCAGGTGCCTGCCGAGGTTCTGTTCACCCCTGACACGCGCCTCTACTTCGGGGACTTCTACTGCATGTATACTGCCTATCATTACGTTATCCTAGTCCTGGCTCCTCGGGGCTCGAGCGGAGACCTTTACTGCAGCGATCGCCTTCCAGAGCTGGATGTGACCAACAACCGCTTTCTGACATGTGTGTGCGGGGACGATGGGCAGGTGGTGTTTCAGCACGCGCAGGATGTGATTCTGGAGCTGATTTATACTGAGCCGGTGCCGCTGGCTCAAGGGACTGTCTCTCAGATCAGCGGCCACCAGTTGATGAGCTTGTCAACCATCAACGCCAAGAAAGACCCCAGCTGCAAGACCTGCAACATCAGTGTTGGCCGCTAACTCACTCACAGACCCAACTCTGCATAGGCTCTAACAACAAATCTGAAGCCCTATTGAACAACTGAAAGAATCAGACCCATCAAAATGGTATGTTACAGAAACAGATACAGAAGAACCCCTAGAAAAATGGCCCCCACAATCCTCCATATGCAGTATGCCCATGTGGCGCTCAAACCCCTTGGGGACATAGCTTATGCTAGACAATTCTGTGCTTGATTAACTGAGCATTGTAAAATAATAGAAATAAATCAAAAATACATTATTGTACAGCAGAAGAAGAAAAAAACAGAAAACAGAGTAAGACAAAAAACAGATTCAAGGCAAAAAAAAAAAATAGATGGCATATCAAGACTAAAAATTAAAAAAGAGTAAAAGCTACTTTTCCAAAAACTTGAATCCCACTGTGAATCTTTCATATGTGTTCTTGGTGCTTTTTCTGCTCGATAATTAGACCCCAGCCCTGTTTATCCTCAAACCATTTGTGACCTTTTTTTTAAAACACACAAGATGTCTTGCCCAGTTTCCACCGAGGCCGTCAAACCGCCCTTGTTTCATATGTCAGACTTGTACTACATGGAGTCTGATCCTTTAAGCATCTACAGTTCATGCCACCTCACCCTTTAAACTTTCTAAAAGGGGATTTTCTTATCTAACAGATCATTTCCCCTTTGGCCACTTGCACTTCTATGTGCCCGCTGAGCCTCTATTCAACCTTGACATGCGCCTCAGACTTCTACTGCATGTACAGTGTACTACCTATCATTACATTATCCAACTGGAGTTATATGCCAACCAGTCCTTTAAGCACCTACATGCCACCTTAGCCTTGAAACCTCTTTTACCCTCAGTCTTTTCATTTTCTACTCTGATCGCAGTTCTCCTTTAACCTTTCTTACTCATTGAACATGGTATTTTGATGATCTTGTTTCATTATGTTTGGTTTTTAGAGAATGTGTGTTGCAGTAGTTATGGTGGATGTTGATTCCTGATAGAACATCAAGAAGTAGAATTGATTTGTCTAAAATATATCCTGAACAAATCCATTGCAGGACATTGCTATGTCCAAGTTCTTGAGGGTTTGCACTGTCGTATTAGAGGCCCTCTGGTTGTGAAAAAGATCACAGATGCATGCTTAAGATTTTGTGTTGTACTGTATCTGAACTTGTTACTTGTTCCTTAAGCTCCAAAAATTGAAGCCAGTCACAACAGACAGCGATGCACAATTTTATTTTCATTTCTGAAAATTCTTAGCTACCAGTATCCTAAAACCTGTGGCCAACATGTAGCTTTTGCTCAAAACAAAATATTTTGTTATGTTTTATTACCCACTAGAAACAATTCACTATATTCTCATACACTACTGTTCAAAAGTTTGACGTCAGAAAGATTCTTTAAAGGGTTAGTTAATCCAAAACTTTTTTTTCACATGGACTTCTTTGATGATGTCTTTATTCAAAGATGCCTTAAGATCTTGGACTAAATCTAAAATATCTTTAACTGTCTTACGAAGATGAACTTACGGGCTTGGAATGACATGAGGGTGATTCATTAATGATATCATTTTAATTTTTGGGTAAACTGGCCCTTTAATGTTTCTGAAAGAATTCTATTACACTCACCAAGGCTACATTTATATGATGTGATTTATTAAATGTGATTTATTAGTGTGAAGCTGAATTTTTAGTATCATTACTCCCATCTTTAGTGCCACATAATCCTTCAGAAATCTTTCTATTATGCTGATTTGGTGCTAAAGAAACATTTGTCATTATTATCAATGTTGAAAACAGCTGTGCTGCTTAATTTTTTTGTGAAAACAGTGATGCATATTTTTTCAGGATTCTTTGATGAATAGTACGTTCAAAAGAACAATATTTATTTTATTATTCTTTTCTATCACTTTCAGTTTAATGCAAACTTGCTAAATAAAAGTATTAATTTCTTACTATTAATTACTACATCCAAACTTCTGAACAGTAGTGAGTGTCTTTTGTGTTTTCTGGGAGTTCTGATTATATATGTGTGCGTGTGTGTGTGTGTGTGCATGTTTTGTTAGTGTGTGAAATGATTAGACTTTAGTGTGTTGTGTCAGCTGGAGATGTGAGTGTTTGACTGATAAGCAGCTGCCATTTAGCCCAAGAATTTGAGCTATACTCTTGTCTTTTGGCAGAGGAAGTCTGTTCTATCTTCTATCTATGAAGGGATGAAAATGAAACAAGAAAAGTATTGACTTCACAGATTAATAACTTTTTTTTGATCACCTTATACCAATCTTACTCTGTAGAAAACAATAGTTCAAGCAACTCTGCACCCAAATCAAGTTCCCGCTGTGTGAATGTGCCTCAAACTGACATGTTCAGTAAATATTTTTGTTTTTCTTGTTGCCATGTTTATGAATACCCAAATGTGACTGTTCAATAAAGATCATCATTCAGAATGAGACTATAATGTGTGTTTGTATGTACATTTCAATTTTTATACTTTATAAGCTTTACATACACTATATTGCCAGAAGTTTTGGGACGTCTGGTCTGCCTTTACATGCACATGAACTTTACTTATATCTCATTTTTAATCTGTAGGGTTTAATATGAAGTTGCCTTGCCTTTTGCAGCTATACCAGCTTTACTCTTATGCTTTCCACAAGGTAATTTAGATTAAGAGTTCCTTTAACTGGAACTAAGGGGCCAAGCCCAACCCCTGAAAAACAACCCCACACCACCATCTCCCCTCCACCAAACTTTACACTTGACACAATGCAGTCAGGCAAGTAACGTTCTCTTAAAACCTTCTTTAAGATTTCCTTAAATTTTGTGGTAGAAATTCACCTAAAAATGACATATTTTGACATTTACATTCATCATACATTGAGTAGCAATAAAGACAGAGAATACTGTACTTGCATACAATAAAAAATGCTTACATAGGCTATTGACCACCACCCTATGCCACCACCACCACTCTGTAACTCCAAATTTATCTGTGTTACTCCAAATTTGTCTCTGTAATCTCTGTAATAATCTCTGTAATTGTCTGTAATAAATTATTGGTGTTGTGTTTTCCTAGCCGTTGTTTATGACAACCACCACAGGAGGGAGAGGGGTAGGCTACTTTATCTCCACACTGCTAAATGATAGATTAATAATCTTATTTGACCGAGAAAACAATACAAATCTGTGCACTTTATTGGCCCACAGAAATCTTAATGCTGCCCTCTGCTGGTCACATTAGACACGTTTCGTTTTGGCTGCTCACTGAGCCAATGAGTGGAGCTTGTCAGCCCCGACATATGCCTCCACCCCCACCCCCCAAATGCCACCACCTGGAGGACCTTGTAAAAAAGCTTAGAAATTATTTCTCTTTATGCTAAAATATCAAGAGACAGCATCCATATTTACAATAAAAGTACATTATTGGTCTTGTATACAAAACGTGTCAGTTCCTCCATAATTGTCTTTAGGACAGTTGACCTCCGATTTCATTTCACACACTGATGACGCAGGTGGGAGGATTCAACATAAACCGGGGACTCAACTGGACTCCAAAAGCGCACTTTACACCGCACAAAGCCGGGACACTGCTGTGTTGTCACGATGATTTTAGTTAAATTCGTGTGCGCGATCATAACCAGGTCCTTATTCATTCTGGTCTCTCTCATCGGCGTCTGGAGAGTGAAAACGGTGAAAAATGACAACATGTACTGGTTACTGACTGTACTTTACCTTCCTCTGGTCGTGGAGATGTTCGTCACTTTAAAACGAAGGAAAGGGAAAGACTACAAATGGTGAGTGAAACACCACATTATTATACACGATTTACAGTGTTACTGTCAGAAGCTGCTTCACGACAGTTGATCATTTTCTGCTGGATGGATTCACACTCTTGGTGCAAATTAAGTTACTTCTATTCAATATTATTTAGAGCTGAATATACATGGCTTTTATTCTACTTATTTTGTAGAAAATTGCTGTTCTCAGGTTTTAGTAACATTTTAAATTCAATTTTCCTAAAAAGTTATCAACATTCCTCACTCCCTCCCTCCCCCTCACCAACATCCTGCTAGACCCATTGTTACTGCTGACTGAGTAAAGGATGTGTGTGTGAAAGACACCATGGTCTAGTTTAATCAGAGTGGTCTCCAGCAATGATAAGGGTTAGTTCCCACAAAAATAAAAATTCTGTCATAATTACTCACCCTCATGTCCAGATATGAGATGAAATGGGGGGTGGGTGGGAAAATACTTCACTCTCACTGTTGATATAATTTTAATATCATGCATTTAAGGCAATTGTTAGGGTGTTTGTTTGTTATTTTTGTGTTTGTGTTGTTTTGAAGATGAACGAAAGTCCTAAACTTAAACGAAAGTTTGGAACGACACGAGGGTAAGTAATTAAAGACAGAATTTTCATTTTGTGGAGAACTATCCATTTAACCATAGTCCACTTGAAAGAAACAATTGCAGTTGATAATGTCATCCCAGTTAGTGTTCATTTAAGAAGTGTAGGCCTATTTGTGTATGTTCTGTAAAAATTATGCAACCCATCTTCTGTCATCTTTCAGGTTTTCTCCAGCCATTCTATTGTTCCTCATCAGCATTATTCCATCCATATGGATTCTAGAGTTACATCATCAGGAAAACAAAGCCAATGACCCTCAGGTATTATTCTATATACCCATTCTTTCAGTGGAATTTTGACGTGTTTTCCTCTTATCGATCCAAACTTACGACTTTCTATATGTGGACATATGTGTTTTGTTTTTTAGTAAACCCTTAACATGTGTATTAAACAAAACACTATTTTATTGTCATTCTATTCTTATTCTGCTTCATTTTTGAGCGAGGACAAAATGATGACAGGAAAATTCTGTCATCATTTACTCAGCCTCATGTCATTCCAAACCTGAATGAATTGCTTTCTTCAGCTAAATGCAAAAGAAGATATTTTTGAAGAATGTTGATAAGTTTCGGTTCCCATATACTTCCACTTTATTTTTTCGGTCATATTTTGGTAGTCAATGGGAACCAAAAACTGTTTGGTTTTCAGCATTTTTTTCTTGTTTTCTTAATTTTTAGTTAGACTATCTTTATGCATATGCAAAGTCAGTTTAACCTAATCATGCTCATATATAAGATTATATGAGTGTCTTTTTCCTCTCCTTAAACTCTTCTCTGTAATTTTTGTGTCTTGCAGTGTAGGAAACTGGACTCTTGGGAGAATGTCAAGAGCATATTGCCTTCAAATGGCACTAAGGTTAATGAAACACTAAAGGTAATATTTTATTTTAAGCTTTTAATTTAAGGTTTATTGTATTACTTTAAAAAAGTGACTAACACACTGACTATAATGTATCTGCTATATGTAAGATCACATGTGCTTCTAATTAGTGATGTCATTCATTTCTTGTGAAAAGTGTTCTTTCCTTAGCATTGTCTTGGCTTTCACTTCCTCTGTTTTTCTATAGAATTAAAATATAACGTCACTTCAGATATAGATAATAAAACTTTTAGATTTAAATCTCAACATTCCATTCCTTTTGGACCTTATTAGCCATTCTCTGCCGGTCCAGAGACCAGGAAAACTTGATATTTTCTCTTCTTGGGTTTCTTTCACTTGTAAATTTGATATTGTTCAAAATACAAATTATCCATTGTGGCGATGCTTTTATCCAAAGTAACTTGCATTCTGAATGTGTTGAATCATCTTCTTTACTAATATAATTCGTACCCTTGTGAATTTCAATTCATGTTTCTTGGGTTTAGAGACTATTCCTATTTATGTTCAGTGTTGTGATGTGTTTAGTAATTTATAAATGACTGTGTCTGTGTTATTGTCAGCAAGGGTTGCAATAAAATGGAAAATAAAGGCAGAATCTAAACGCAAGCAGTTTTCTTTAATAAACTCAGCGAATAGATAATAAGATAATTAAAAAGAAAACTGATCTGGAAACAGTGAAACCCAACTTTAAACAGACCAAACCAGACAATAATATTGTGTTATGTCTTTCAGCACCTGGAGCGCATGCTCACATCTGTCTGTCCGAATGACTGGATTCTTGGTCTTCACCAAGTTCTGCTTATTCTTCTCATCCTTGGAAAGTGGCTCCTCCCACTAGGAGGCGGAGTAACGCGTGACGAGCTGTCTCAGCTTTTGCTCATCTTCGTTGGCACGGCGGCAGACATTCTGGAATTCACTAGTGAAACGCTCTCTGATGTCAAGTGGGTACTTCCTGTTCTTAGTCACTGACTGAATACCAGTTCACATACTATTTTTGATGGGCACTACCATTCAAATGATATCAATATTTATTTTTTTAAAGAAATTAATACTTTTGTTTATGCATTGAATCGATCAAAAATGATAGTAAACACATTTATAATGTTACAAATGTTTCTATTTCAAACAAGAATCCTGAAGACAAGAATCCTATTCATCAAATAATCCTGAAAAAAATTTGATCACTGTTTCCACAAGTATTACACTTTTTTTAACTGTATATTATAATACTTATACTTTATAATAAGAAATATATATTTTTAGTTCCATATCAGCATTTGTTTTTTTTTGTTTTTGAAACTGCTCTCGCTGAACATTCAATAAATCATATTATCATAAATCACTCATCACAATTGAACTGAAAAAAATTAATAAAAACCAATGATATTTCTGTTTCAAACTTTTGCACTGGTTGCCAATAGCATCAAATTCAAGGCACTGATGTTGGCCTACACAACCACTGGCTCTACACCCTTTTAACTAAACTTTGAACTATTACTTCATTATTCAGTCTTATGTGCCCTCCAGAAGCTTGTGTTCGGCAAGTGGATGGCGTCTTGTGGTGCCAGTGCAGAGGCACAAAAAATCACTTTCACTAACCCTTACCTTGACTGTTCCTTGATGATGGAATGACCTGCCACTACCTAACTCAACCTGAGCTGTGAGTCTTTAGCCGTTTTCAAGATTCATCTTTTTCATTAACACTTCACTAATCAATTCTATTCTATTCTATAGGGAGAAAAAAAACTTGCTGCATGCACTGTGCTAGACTAACTGGGACTTGTTACAGCACTTACATATTGTTGCCTCCTCAGTTGTAAGCCGCTTTGGACAAAAACATCTTCTAAATGATTCAATGTAAATGCAATTTGTGTTTTGTACAATGAATGTCAGCCCTGTTAAGTTGAAAATTAAGGTTATTGTAACTGGCATTTACTTGCAAATATTACATATTCAATATTTTTGTACCGTATATTTATGAGACAAAGAAAAAAATGGCATTTTCTCAGAAAACTGGTTTAGGAAAAAACAGACAAATTATTATGTTATATTTAAAAAGTCTGTATTTTTTTGTATGTATTTATATTTAATCCACAAAACTCCACTTTTTTCATTTTTCTTTACATTCTCTGATATTCAGAGTTAATTGTTTGGTAGAAAACAGAGATCCTATTGGAAGTATTGGCATTTGAGAATCTGCTCTCTGTTCTGCCAGTCATAATTTCCTACTAATATTTATGATAAGGGTTAGACTCACATATACATGCGAGTACATTATTTTGTGCAAATCTAATACATTCTTCACTATGTGTTATAGGGAGAACAACCATCAGCTGGTGTATGTAATCTTGGCAGTGTGGACGTGGAGTATGTTGCAGTTTCCTTTGCACCTGGCAGGTTTGTGATAACGTGTTTAACTGTGTTAACTTGCTTCTTTAACACCCCGCCATCAAACGTCACAGATACTGCTTTGAAAAACAGAAAATGACCTTCAAAATGGTTCAGGATCCCTCAAATGACTGGAGGAGAACCCTGCTGTCCTGTAGAATCTTTCATCTTGCTCCATCAAAAGTATTTTTCTTACCCCTGGATCTCACACAAACCAGAGGTTTGGGATGTAACTCAAAGTAGCGCTTCAGTCATTTGCAGATCCACAGCATGTGTTTGTGTTTAGTTATGCTTCATTCCTGTTTCCCTTTGAGGAATGAGAGTTTTGGCAACTACAGTACATATACAGTATCTATTACCAACCCCCATAGAAAGAAGAAAGGGGCGAATTTTCTTGGATCTTTTGAGATGTTTTCCATAAGTGCTACAGACTTTTCACTTCTGCAGACTTGCATTGCTCAATGCTCTGTAAAAAAATTCATTTAACTCAAATATAGGTTGTTTAAAAATGTAGTCATTGTTCTTAAGAAAAGTGCTCTGTGGCCCTCTGCCAAAACTGAAGAGACCGCCTTTTCAACTCTAGTAAAATCAAGCATCTTCAACTATAAAAAAGATAAACCTTTTTACAAAGTAACTTTTTATTGAACTGGTGACAACATGAACTGTATACAAAACATGATTTCCTGCTACGACACAGAGCAATTAGCCCTTAAAACTTGGCGAGTAGAACAAGATTCCCTGCTACACAAGCAACTGAATTAAAATATACATTTAATGAACAAAGTCTCTTATGATCATCAAGGCTGCATTTATTTGATTTTGAACTTACAAACGGCTACAATCCACCTGTCACTCAAGTGGCCATGCCCTTAATTATTCAAGGGCAGTTTGTGTGGAAACTGGAATATTATGCGGGAAATGGAAATGCATTTGTTTTTCTGGATTCTTTGATGAATACTAAGTTCAAAACCACAGCTTTTGTTTCTCTCTTTAATGTATGTTACAGTTGTGACATCTCGGCCGCAGAACCCAGATGAGCCCATGGGTGGAGAAGGCTGCTGCATCTTGCTATTGTCAAGACACAGTACAGATATTTGGAACATCGTTGAGAGTTTGTTTATCCAGGATGGGCCCTTTCTCATGGTGCGTCTTATTGTGATGATATGCTTTGATGTGTTCCACCAGATGTTGGTCTTCTTTGCTATCAAGAACTTCCTAGTGGTCGTGCTCAACCTCTACAGGCTCATTGTCATCTGTCAGGACTATAAACCAACACCATCATCATCACCTTCCTCTCCCACAGTCTGAAAAAAAGGTTCAAATTAACAACATTTAACTTATTTAATATTACCAATGCATTCTATTAACTTTGCCTGATGGTTTGCTAATACCAGGTTTTTGAACTTGGGTCCCAGGGGGCCACAATCCATTGCTTGGCAGTGTTATTTTTGAGTCATTGATAATTTTATAGTATAATTTATTTTGTTTAACTAATAGCTGTTATTTCAAAGTTTAAAAGATTCTAAAGCAATGTAAGTTAGCAGTACAAACATTTGATTCATAAAACATAAAGGTTTACTTTAAACCTTTAATACTTTACATAATACTTTACTTCGAAAAATTGTTTTAGTCAATGTCATCCACGCTTGTTCGGCTTTTTCGTGGGAGGCGTAACTTGCAGAGGTGCAGACAAACCTTTCTCTCTTTTGTGGCTATTCGAACGCATTTCGACCACATGAGCGTTTACACTATGCACTATGCAGAACGTCTACCACTTAAAGTGGACGAGCTCAAAGCGTTTTAGACGCTGTTTAGAATTGTATTTAGCATCATCCACTTGTGATCCGATCGAACAAAACGCAAGGCCCCGTTTACACCTGGAGGTACTGTTGCGCGGAACAACTGATAACGCCATGGTTTAATCCTTAGTCAACCAATCAACGGAAAGGGTTTTTTATTCCCCAGCTCACTAGAGATTGAATATTCTGGCTGTTTAATTTTATTCCCCAGAATGTAAAACGAAGAATCAAGCTGAAAAAAAAAACCTTAAGGAATGATACAATGACCTAAATGAGATACTTTTATCATTTTTATTTTTTTGCATTTTCATTTTAGTTTTAGTAATTTTTGTGTTTTTCATTAGTTATTTTATATATAGTTTTTGTCCATTTTAATTCTGTTTTAGCTATTTTAGTACATTGTGTAGTATTTTTTATGTTTTATTTCAGTTAACATTTATTTGAAGTAACAAAGATGTTTTTTAATGGTTTTAGTTAACTACAATAACCTTGAAGCTATGGGGCCCGTGAACATTTTTAGAGAAATATCGAATGTAAATCAGTAGAGTAACATAATAATAACTAAATATCTTCCAAACAACAATTTACACATATTTGTAATAGCAGTTTTTTAGTTTAAATTTATACATTAATATAAATAGCTTTCTTTCCTCGCACCAGGACAAATATATTTTGGTCCATGGCATCTAAAAAGTTTGAAACCCCCTGGCTTAGACTGCTTAAAAACACATTCATGGGTGACAACAGTTTGGTATATTTTGAATATGTTGTACAACCAAACTTGGCCCAATAGATTTTCATTCTTTGGTTCATAATTTTAAAATAGTACTTTAATTGAACTTTCTTAGCGTTTGACAATGTTTATATACCAGTCAGTCAGTGTTGTGAATAAGATTATTTGACTCAAAAACATTTGTGTGTGATGCACATGTTGCAGATGCACATTTATCTGTTGCATACATACGTATTAAAAGGGGTCTGCCCAGCATGATTATCTTCCTTGTGTGCATTCAGATAGGACTCTGATACCAGACTCGTTAAATTCTTCGAGTCACTCTGATCTGAGATCAGGCAGAGATTATTGAGTGGAGAGACTGTAGTTGCTTTACAACAGGTCCTAGATCAGCCTTTCAAAGTAACCTACAATTTAACCAGATAGTTACACAGCAGTAACCAGCATGCATTTAGTAATGCTTGTGAACCTATCCAAATATTACGTATTAGAATAAATATTGTTAACAAAATAGAAATATTTTGGTAACACTTTATTTGACTGTCCATGTGCATTATGCACTTATAGTATTTGCAATAACTAGGAACTAACCCTGAACCTACCCATAAACCTAACCTTAACACATGTAGTTACCTTATATTACCCAGTACTTTCGTAGGTAAGTACATGTAGGTACAATATTTTTGTCTAGTTTGGGTCCAGCTGGATTCTTCATGTTTATGTATGAGAAAGATTTATGCTGGATTTCTGACCTTTGGGTTTACATGGCTTTTTTTTTAACATTGTGGGGGAAAATTAGACATACCATCATGTCTTTTTCCACACAGACTCTCTTGAGTTTCCTGATTGACTTCAAAGTAAACACACTGATTTGGGTGGTTGTGTCTGTCCCCATAATCAGGCTGTTCCCGAAACATACACACTTCCCCAAAGCAGGAAAACGCACATTACTTCATTAAACATTTGACGAGGGACCAGTGTTCTATTTTTATCCAGTAGGGGAAACAGGAAATAGCCACACAACGATAAAACAGGATACCAGCAAAGAAAGTCAGATTTAAATCAACCGTGGCAATTTAACCTACTATACGTGTATATGTTATATTGTTATTTATGTAAAAGAAATCCGTGTTACACTGAGACCTCCACTGTGAACTTTGATTCACAAAAGATCAACACAGTTTTGTTAGCAAAATATTAACCCGTGGATGCATTTACTAAACAACAACCCCTATTTATCTAAATGTTGTTGGGAATGTAAGATGTTTTTACATTTACATTTTTTATTACTGAATGATAAATATAACTAAATATGTTTTATTTAATTATATTTTATAGCCTTTTGATGAATTTGACCAGTTTAGAACAATGACTGTAAATAAACAATAATTCAAACCAATACAAGAAAGTAAAATATTTCTACTGATAAATCAATTAATAAATAAATCAAAATGTTCAAATCAAAAGTATTCCATGCAGTGAATTCTAATCACCTCTGACTGATGATGAAATGTTTCATTAAAATATGTCGTAAAAAAACTCAGAAAAGAATATTAAAGACGTTGTAAGTCTCCACAAGTACCCTGCATTAACTTAATAAAACTTGTCACATCTATGTGATAATTTAAGGAATAAATGCACGTGGGTTTTGTTTGTTGTAAACTAAAAAGGCTGTAGAGTAGAGTATGGACTAGTCTGCTCTCAACCTTATGCATATTCACGAGTGTGTCTTTTCTCAATAGCACCCTTTGTGAATCATTACATTGCTGAGCTCTGAGAAAAGTCTAAAATGCCAATGTGAATGAATTAAATTACTATAAAAATGCTGATAACCCACAAATACTTCAGTTTCAAAGACCAGTGTATCTGCTAGTCATGGGACATGATAATAGGCTTTATTATTTAATATGGTACAATTAGGAGCTGAAGAAGTTGGTTAGAAACAGCTTTTAAGATTTCTGTGTCCAAAGTTATTTAAAAAGGGGATAGGTTGATGAACAGTCATTTAGAGCTTGCTGTGCAATGACATTTGGAGCGATATCTTTGGAGCGAGTGTAAAAGATTTCTCTTACACTCAATCACTGAAACTATCCATTTCAGAAAAAAAACATCATTAATACGACATGAAAACATGGTGTGATCTGTAGTGAAGCTGCTGGTATTCAACTCTGTACAGATTAGAAATGGAGAACCAAAAGATATCTTGAGGGAATATTACAAAATGCTTTTCCCTCCATATTTTTCTGGCCAACACTAAGGGAAATTTACTGGAAAACCCAGAAAGCAAAAGAATAGTATGCTTTCATGCTGAAAGAAAAATGAATGGGTCGACTGTTTGTTCTCCAGTGATCTTTTTCACTGCGCTGCAGATTCAGAACTCTGGCTCCTTACAGATGATCAAACAGTGTTGCACATAAAAACTGAGCTCATTACGTTTGGTCAAGATGTTCTTAAAGAACTGACTCACAAAACTACAATTGAGCAAACAACTTTGACATGCGGGATTGAAATGAGAGCAACAAAGAAACCCCTTGTTAATTTGGGTCATGACTCGTCTTAAAAACCAAAGACAATTGACGGTCATTGTAGAAGTTAAACTGCAGGACTACGAGTCAAATCTTCTGATCTGCTAAAATTCGATTGCAACAGTCATTAATCGGCTGCCGGTGAACATGTCTAAGGATATAAGAGTTCAGATTTTAGCCTATGATGAGAGCAGATCTTAGGATTTGCTAAGTGTGAACCGAGCTTTAGAAACACATTGTAAATTATAAACTTTGACATCATGATGGTTAACCTTTGCAACTAATTCAGAAACTCAATTAGCCGAACCACAGGGCCTGATCTGTACAGACCAGGCCGCACGGTTAATACGAGTTATCAAATGTTTTAGTGTATTACAACAAAAGACATCAGTCAGACCAAGATGGGATCCTACAAGTGCTCTTTATTGAGAAGAACTTTGTTTATTCTTGTAATATCATTGTAGGTCCACAAAAAAATTTGTTTTATTTACAAACGGGTGTTTTATGCAACATATAAAACAGGATAGGAAAAGGACATACAAAAATAGACAAACAAAAGTAGAAAAACCACCCATTAAACAAACCTAAGGTTAATTATTGCATGTCAAAAGACTCAAATTGCATTACTGCAGGTTGGAGGAGTAAATCTGGACTCCCAGAAGTCTAGAGTCAGTTTATTAGGACCCCTAAGATCACATTGCTTTAGTATAGATGTGTGCAGACAGGGATATAAGATCTGAGGTGCGTCTATATCTTGAGGTTACTGGCCGGAAGACTGCTCTTATCCAAATCGTCAAAATACGGGTGTGTCATTGCTTGCCGTGCTGAAATCCTCTTCGGAGGGTCATAAATCAGCATTTTCTAAACAAAGGAGACAATGAAAATATGTGAGGAGAGAGAGGGAGATAAACACAAACAGATAAGTAGGACACCAGTATGTCAGGACGCCCTCTTACCATGAGCAGGTCGATGCCATTCTTGTCTAGATTTTTCACTGTGTTGGCCAGATTCCCAGATTTCCACTTTGGGAAGGTATTCTTATAATCTGGTAGTGACTCAACATCTGGCCAGACCTCATTGTTAGGAGTTCCCAGAGTCCTGAACACAAATGAACCAAGGGAGGAGAAAACTACATAAAAGTAGCCAGTAGTTGTAGCATCTTCAAAGAATTGAAGCTGCACACTATCTCAAGGCCAAATAATATTATATACAGTTTTGTTTCAGCAAGTGAGACAGTAAAGACATTTATTATGTGAAAAGAGATTATATTTCAATTTTAATGAATTAATTTCAATCATTTAAGTTAATTTGTACTATTTACACTATAAAAAATCATTTAGTGACCGTTATAGCAAACATAATCTGAAAAGTAGAAATATAAGAAAAGAGCATGCATTAATATTCAATATCGACTGACACAGGTACGTAAAAAAGAACAACAAGAAAAGAAAACACAATGGAGCCAATATTATGTGATGCGATCTGGGAAACCCCGTCGGATGTCGCGCTTGTACATTTTCAGTAAAGTCTAAATAGATTGAATGTCAGTTTATTGTCAAATTTGGGTTTTCAATAAATTATTATTGTATAACATCTTGTTTATCATCTCTGAATATTCACTAGATTAGTGTTGAAAAATAGCGATTTATTGTGGCAAGCTGAAAAGACGCGTCTTTCTCTTTAAGAACACGCGGGGAGCGCAGGTGCAGACGTCTGGCTCCCCGCGTGGCCAGGGGTGCCCAGTCCTGCTCCCAAAGGGCCACTATCCTGCAGAGTTCAGCTTCAACCCCAATCATGGTCTTACAAAATACTTCAAGCAGCTGTATTGGAGTTGGAGCTAAACTCTGCAAGCCCTCCATGACAGTGTTTTGGACACCTCTGGTATAGGCCTACCGGAAGATCCTGAAAAGCTGGTCTATTTCTGAGTCTCCATGGAAGAGTGGTTTCTTAGTGGCAAGTTCAGCAAAGATGGTGCCAATACTCCAGACGTCTACAGGTGTGGAATAACGTGAGGCCCCAAGCAAGACTTCAGGAGCTCGGTACCACAGAGTGACCACCTGTGCAGACAGTGAGTATAACTTCGTCAGCCTAATTGATTACATAACGCTTTGGGAAATTGCTGTCACTGAGATGAGATGCGTGCATGTACCTCATGTGTATATACTCTGACAGGGACTCCAAAGGCACGTGCAAGCCCAAAGTCTGCAAGCTTGATCACACCTTTATTATCAATCAGCAGATTTTGGGGCTTCAGGTCACGATGCAGAACTCTACGACAGTGGCAGAACAGAATCCCCTCGAGGATCTGATACAGGTAACTCTGCAAAGAGGACACACAGTTAATGATACTTCCAGGTACAGATTCTTACCTTGGGACCTACTGTACAAGCCAGAAATAAATCAATATAAAAGCCAAAGAAAAGTAAAAGATTTTATACATTCAAATGTGAAATAATAATCTGTATAGTGTATAGGTAGTAAATGACAGAAATATTTCAGATTCAGCACCATTCGTTAATAAAATAAAAGTATGCACCCAAGCAAAATTGCGTGATTGATCATGTGAACGCATCTTATACACAATATAATGCACCTTGACTAGCATGGGCTCCATGAACTGGCCAGATGGGATGGAGTCCAAATACTTCTTCAGATCCATGGACAGAAACTCAAAGACCAAATATAACTTTGACTCCTGCATCAGTACATCCAGCAGGCTGTGAAAAAGGGAACAGAGAAAAAAAATACAGGGGTGTATTATGATTGACATAGTTAACAAATTTAAAGTATTTGTACGATAAACGTTTCAGTGTACGCAACTAGCAATTAATAAAGACTTTTAAAGGGGTCATATGATGCGTTTTCATGTTTTCCTATGGTGTGCTATGTAGCTGTTTGCGCATGTATTAGATCTGCCCACAAATAACTTCATTTTTTATGGCAGATCCAGACCTAGCTAAAACACCTTGTTCGAAGTCCCTACATGTGGATATATTTGCATAATGCCATCCAAACGCAAAGAAAGAAGGCATGGCTTAGGTTGTCGGTAGAGTTGTCGCAGCCATGTTGCGTATTTTAATTCGAAAGCACTTTATTTGGGCTTCTGAAAGTGAAAAAATTGGAAATCAGTGGTTAAGTTTCAGAATCAGAAGGTTAAGAAGTGGTTGAGGAATCACTGTTCCAGAACAGTACAACCAAACTCTTCCATGTGTGCAGCTCATTTTATGGAAGACAGTTTCTTGAACCTGTGAGAGTAGAAGCCCGGATGTCCACAAAAGCTTCCCATAATAATATAGCATTAGCATTTAGCATAATATGACCCCTTTTAAAAATCTAAATAAAATCATTACGCTCTCATTTTTTGACAGAGAGAAAACAAATAAGAAGATATCTAACCAGTTACATGCACGCAACTAGCAATGTCTATTCAGTAAATCTGACTGAATCCAGACTCATTATGCTTAACTTTGAGGTTTTGATTCTGTTTTGTGTAGATAAAGATGTTATGAAGTCTCTCCGTCTCATACCGTACAACGTTTGGGTGCTGAAGCTCCTTGAGGAGGGAGATTTCTCTGACAGCAGTGCTGGGCACACCCTCCTCCTCACTCTCCAAGCGGATCTTTTTCATAGCCACCACCTGTCCAGTGGTTTTATTCCTGCCCTTATATACCACACCATATGTACCTAAAGAACACATACATGGATTTCTATAAGACGTATACAGAAAAAAATACCAGGAACTAAAATGCAATTTCATAATCTGCCTTGAAACAAACTGACTGACTGCACACTGAGAGAGAGAGGCCAGAGAACAATATAAAATGGCCGAATACAACTCAAACTCTTAAGAAAATCATAAAGATAGATTCAACTTACCTTCACCAATTTTCTCTATCTTCAGATAGTCATCCATTTTCTATCAAGTCTTTTTTGAGGAAAAACAAAGGGTTGAAAAAAGTACATGTACAGCAATTACTCAAAACTGATGCCAAAAGGAACTCATCTTAAAAAGCTAGTGGCAGACAAACTTGTCATTTTATATTTTAAAACACTATCTAATATAGAATGCCATACATCTAATAGTATGCATGTATTTAATTAAATAAGTTACACATGATGTATAAAATACTGACTGGACACATTTCACATTAGCCTTGACATCATTACTATATTCATAACACACAGTGACATTTATGTTGAGCCATATTTTTTTGCTTATGAAAACAATAAGTCACGTTTTTTATATCCATCATGGATTGCATGTTTTGCAAATAAAAATATGACCACGTTGACGTTATATCAAAATGCAACGGAAACAAGTGCTAAAAAAACAAGGGAATGCGACAAAGACCGTGATCTGCTTTTATTTCGGAACTATATTTGCGAATCACATCAAACTAAATATTATTTACAAGTATAAACTGCATGTTGGATTTAAATGACTATAGTCTGTATAGTATTTTTTGCCCAGTGGGGCCTCATCAATCAACTTAAAAACGTTCAACGATGAGAATCAAGGTTGATAGCAGGAAATCATCTTCATATATTTAAAAACTCACCTGTTCTGTAACTATATCTAAGATGGATGACTATCCAAGACCTCCTATTTTCTTCAAATATCTTGATGATTCAAGTTTTTGAGAAGAGAAAGAGCGTGCGGATGTTGTATCTCACCGCTGAACTGCGAGTTCCTAGATTCAAACTGGCCGCTTACACGTAATTCAAAGCAGCCAATCGGAGTTCTCGGTGAACTTCAAACTAACCAATCAGATGGTAGGGCGGTTAGGAGCGGGAGGGTACGTCTGTTCCAGAGTACGTGCGCGTGCTCAGTGGTTTGTTTGCATAGTTTGTTTGTTGTTCAATATTGTGTTGGTAAGGAATACTAGGGATATTCCCGGTTTTTCCAGTGACAGATGTTCGCTACTACAGGATTGATGGTAATGTTCACATCAGGAAAACTTTTTCTATTTTAATAGTTTGTCCTAAAAGACAGACTTCCCGATACAACAGACTAAAACTTTATGACGTGCAGTTGTGCTTGTCACACTTTTTTAATTCCATAAACATTCCAAACAAACAATATACAAAAAAACAAATGCAGTTATTACAGACACTGTATCTGCCCCACTTAACGTATATATATATATATATATATATGTCATCTTTTTTTGGAGCACTTTATTTTTGTGTGTGTTTATCTTTTATTTTGATTTTAGTTCAAAAGATAGGTGGTTGTTTAGCCTTCGAAATTTCAAACAAATAATTCATCTTTCAACAAAGTTAATTCACAAATTTGAGAAGAATGTTCATTTTTTTATCTTAACTTTAATTTTTTCGAGTTTCTTTACCATGATTAAACTGATGCTTGACAAATATTATAGTGTTATTTATATACTACAGTATTTATTAATATTTTGGTTATTAATATTTTTTATTTCATTGATTTTTATTTTATTTATGCTTAGTAGAGGGCACCAGGACTCAGTTATTGAGAAAATAAAATGGCATGATAGGCTATGTATTAGCAAAAATTTTAGGTTTCAGTCTATTTTTAACCTCACTTTGTATAAAGATGATTCTCAACTATGTTATGAAAGATATAACAGAATGATTTGATATATATATATATATATATATACGTTTTTTTAACAGAATAATCTGATTTAAAACCCCATAACGTTTCCCTGAGATGTTTATTTAGGGCAAATATTATAATTTTCCATAAGAGTGCTAAATTTGATCATTCAGTCAATGGCAGTCATTTTGAAACCTCCAAACATTTGGTTTCTCTGAAAAGCCCTGAATGTTCTCTTTACTGGACATCCAGACTGTGACATGGTCTCAGAGATATTCGCTCAAATTTAAAGTATGATCTGGACACATCTGTTTTTCTAGTGTGTGATACACACATGCACATACAAGCATACAATCCTCCGTTTGACCACTTGGCGTCACTGTTTGACCGCTGTATTTAGTAGGCACATATGTGCCCCAGAGAGAGCACTGTTTTTTAAAAACATTTTATTCGTTCTCTTGACATTCTTATGAGAGAAAGAAAAAAGTGTGATGTACAATAAATAAATTAACATGTTTTTTTAATATACATATACCAGTCTACTTAGCACGTGTCTTCACTCAAAATGAAAACAAAAATTGTAATAAAGTTTCTCCTCAAAAGAGCTATTTAAAAACTCTCAAAAGGCCAATGAAGCATAACTAGGCTGTCTAATTACAGAGAAATAAAGGAGGCTTAGTCCCCATGATAAAATCTCAATTCAAAAGCCAAATCCTTAGAGGTAGAGACTTTAATTAAAGAAGTGATTAGTGGCAAACTATTAAGATGCATGTTTGAGTCACCCTGATTGGCTGAAGAGACCAACACGTTAAGCGGAATTGAGAGTCAAACTGATGATGAGTGTTGTTGTTGTTGTCATTGTTCTTAAGTGATTTAACCAAACGTGTTCCCGCATCAACATCTTTGTTACTGTGGTGGTCCAATCAACCAATCTGGTTTGAGGGACAAGTTTACAGTTTATGTCAAGTTTAGCCTTATAAACAGGGTTAAGTGCTTCTACATCAGTGTTGTTAACCAATCATTCCCCTCTGATTTTAGGAATATCCTATGGATAGGGGTAGGAATTTTTGGACAGGAATGTTGCTCCACTTTTAGGATCAACAAAATTGATCCAGCTTGGCAAATTCTCGGTGACCATAATGCCATCATTTTATATTTGGTGTATTTAATGCTAGATTTGTATCACTCCATTGACTTTTATCTCATAATGATCTGAATGTACATTGTCCCTCTTACATGGCCACCATAAATGAACATGAAACATTAGTTTGAGTTGAAATTATTTTATTCTGATTGCTATAGACTGTATGGTTGATAAAGTGGCCATTTAGAAAAATATTTGGCATAGATTGAACCCACTGGCCAATCAGAATCAGGCATTTTAGTGTTATTTTAGTATTAGTTATTGAGATACTATTTTTATTATTATATTGAAATAGTTATTATTATTATATTTTTCATTTTTATTTTAGTGAAATTATTTTTTTTCTAGTGTTTTTTTTTTTTAAAATATTTCTATATAGTTTTTTTTTTTTCATTTAGATTTTTAGTTATGTTGGCACATTATGAGATATCTCTCTTTGGCTATAGGTGAAATTCTATTTCAAGTTTTAGTTAAGTATAATGGCCGTTCCAGAGAGGCATGTGACATTATTTCCTCCACCATGTTAATACAGTAGTCTGACGTCTTTGAGAAAGACTGAAACACACGTAGGCTACTCAGCAGTCTTCAGGGAGGAAGATGAGCCTTGCGTATTCTGTGTCCCGTGTGAGAGATGTGTATGTTTACATGAGCTTGTAGAGGAAGAAAGAGGTCATAATAAAGGGGATTGAGAGTGAGGTACTGACATAGAGGGGGGTGGACAAATGCTACAAATAGTTTTTAGGACACTGAGATTTTGGGGCAAGGGAGGGTTGTTGTGTGTTTGAGCGATTTTATTTGAATGTGTGTGTCAAATGTAGGGCGAATGCAGGACCAAAGAGGATTCCCTCACCTAGATTTCACTCGACCTTCATGTGTGACAAACTACAGCAATACAGTAATGGGTTCATTTCAAAATTGGCTAATTATAAAGATCTGATTAGGTCAAAACATTGACATTATCTGATGACCGTACACACTTAATGTTGCATATTTCGTTTTTTTGACGGAAAGTACATTATATAC
>JAOTRC010000013.1:15054357-15065847 GCA_027497675.1 Cyprinella lutrensis
TTTTAAGGCTTCGTCCGTTTTTGACCGGGAGGAAGCTAAGTGTAACCCATTTACGAAGAAGCCCAGAGGGTTAAAGAGACATGTACCGAAACAGGTCACTGTAAACAAAGCTGTTTTTGAGGAGGGAAAAATTGTTGTTTTACACAACCATTAGAATATTTTAACCAAAGTATATTACAAACTTTACATGAACACCCTCAAGAATCATACCAACTTGTGGAAAATGGGCATCTGATGAACCCTCTAACATATATAGTCAATTCAAAATATGAATATAATTAATATTATTCATATAATCAAGAACTTATTAGAGAACTTATTTGGCTCTAACAGTCTTGATAATTAGATAATCTGTTGTCTACAAAATAAATGTCCTGTGACAGTCAAAGATCTAATGAGAATACTTGGAGAACTGGAGTAGAAAAAAAGACAAAATGATGTTGTTTGAAGATGTACAAATGATTGAAGGGCTTCTGTGTAGTTAAGCGTGTGTTTAGAGAGCTCTATTTCAGAAACATCACCAGAGATCTGCCTACATTTGCCTGTTCCTCCCTCTCTCTGTCTTGGCCATGTTCCAGCGCTAGAATCTCAGTTCAGAAATGCACCTGAGACCAGCGATCACCCTCACAAAGACAGCAGAAGTTCAAGAGAAAGACTTGGCAGTGCTAATGGTGTTTTATGTTGGACTAAATGAGAAACTCCCACATGACTGAAAATAGTTATATAAACATGGCTTGTGGATGTCATTGTGTGCACACATATTTCCTTTTGTTCTCTTAAAGTAGTGTTCGGTATTACTTTATGGCTGTGCAGAGAGAACCGGAATAGATTAGAAGTACACAGTAATGTAAACTCACACTGTCATCAACATGCAAACACACACAGACTCTCTGTTGGTCTGGTTATAGAAGTTTTAGGTGAGAAGTGCACAGAACAGGATGAAAAAATCAAAGTTTGTTGTTTTTTTTTGTGTACATCGATCTACTTTGAGTTCACGGATGGGAAATCACGGGTTTGACTGCTCTTTCACTTTCACAGTTATAAGGTTGGAAAAAACTTTTTTTTAACTGATGAAGTGTGAATGATTTAGATCACCCTTTGTGTCTATATTTTTCCCATTCCTTTTTTTTTTGGCTATATTGACTTTTTTTTTCTCTCTATCTGTCTAATCCATCAATCACACACATTGTGGGTTCTCCCTCTTGCACACAAGTGGGATATTGAATTTTTGTTAAGAATATGGCAAAAAAATCAGATTATGTCCTCTCGCGTTCAATTCATGAGCTGAACAGATGTCGGATCAGGTTTGGCCTTGAGCTTACTTGAGATTGACGATTATATGCTAAATGAACGCATAGAGAGATAGGTTATTAATCTTCAATTAATCATCAAAGGCTTATGTCAGAATAACCAAATGAAGCATAGCTTTTCATAAGAGATTATCAGCCCTGTGTGAGAATGTATGGTCATGTCGCAGAAAGGGGAACTGATGAAGAGTTACACTGATGGGAAGTAGCAGTTGATTTGCCCTGATGGCTGAGCATGTGTCTGTGTGTACCAGCTCTTAATGTGGTTAATAACCATCCTTTGACTTCGGGTAATATTGTGGTTTAGACCTAGATATTGTTCTCTCTTGGGTTATAAATAAAAAACAGTATTTAGGAACCACCATAATATATCTTTCAGGGTGAAACAGGATATTAAAAAATAGATAGGGTGAGCCTGGAGTAGATTTATAGGATTGATTGTATTTTGGAAAAATGTCTTTGCGTTAAGTTATCTATAGGTTAGGATCTTTGCTACCTCCAAATTATGTTAATAAATTCATAATTTAACGTTTCTTTATTCATAATTTCAAAACATAATTTTTATATGTATTGACAACGTTATTTTTATAACATTACATTTATATTTTATAAAATTATCTATTTATAATATATATTTATGGTAACACTTCAGTTTAGGGTCCAATTCTCATTATAAACTTGTTGATTACCGTTATTAGCATGCATATTACTAGAATAGTGGCTGTATATTGGTATTTGTAAAGCACATATTAATGTGTTATTCTACATCACCGTATTCTAGATCCCTTAATCCTACCCTACAACTACTTTACTAACTATTAATAAGCTGTAATTATAAGTTTGAGGCAAAGGTCATAGTTAATATTTAGTTAATATTGAGAATTGGATGCTAATCTAAAGTGTCATAATAATTAGAAAATAGATTCACATTTATTAAGCTTTTTTTTTTCGAAGCGAAATACAAATGAGGAATGCAACAAGCAATTCATCTTAAGGAGGCAATATCACAGGAAATGCCTATAATATGAAGCTTCAAACTTAAGTTGTGTCCCAAGTGACTCACTACTGTACATTGTGCACTTGTACACTATGTACTTATACACTATGTACTCAACTGTTTAGTGCGTGAATTTTAAAAGGTTTTGTCATTAACAGCTGAGTCTGATCACCCCTCACCTTCTGCTACGTAATTAAAGCCGTGAAAATTGAGTGTGTGAAGTGTCTAACATTCCACACTTCGGCTGTGTCTGAAATCAACCACCTTCAAATAGGGCAGTATTTAGGGGACAGCTATTTGTAGTGGTGTCCGAAACCATAGTGGACGTTATCGAGTGCACTCATTCAATCCCATAATGCACCGCAATATTGAGCGTACAACTGATGTACACTCAACGGCTAGAGAATACCCATAAAGTACTGTAAGGCTTGTGCCGAATGAATTCCAGTGTCTCGACAGAAGATGGCGTCCGCATCTGAATCATCCATCCATTCATTTTCCAACTTCTGATTAAATATGGGTCTATCAGATTTGACAGTTCAAAACACCTTCAAGATATATTTCTTCTGCTGAACACAAAATTATATGGAATAATGAAGTCAATGATGCCCATCAACTCTTTGATTACCAACATTTTTTAAAAGATTTTTTTTGTGTTTAGCAGAATAAAGAAATTCGTACAGGTTTGGAACAACTTAGGGTGAGTAAATGGAAGAAGTCAAGCTGTTTTGTGGGTGGAGCAAGTTATTAATAATCCTTAACCATAAGACAATCATTTAGATTTTGCATTGACGCTGACAGCAATTAAATTACTTGATTTTGGCAGTTCAGTTATAACTACCGGTATATTCGTGCTCTATATTCATAAGCATCATGCCCATCTTTGTCATGTCGCTCATAGTCTGTTGCTCATGTTCAACTCAAACCACATATTCACATTAACAATGAATGGTTTTGGGTAGCTTTGTCGCTGACAATCACTGTCACTGTAAATGAGCCATTAATATTCATATATCAAGCTACAGCGAGGGTCTCAATTCCTTCTTTCCACAGTGCTATCTGACCCCGAGAAGGGCCGTCCCAGAAATACACTCACACACAGAGATGTGCAAACTGGCATAGCTCGCTCTAGGCTTCGGATTCATCTTCTTGGCAGGTGGAAGGAACGGGATGCTTTGAAGTCTGGCTGCACACAAACACGAAGACGCACAGATACAGGCGCTGAAACAAGCAGTCTGTCACACAGATAGATAGACGGCTGCAAACTGGCAGCCATATTAGAGGATTAGGAGTGTGTGTGTGAGATAGGAATAAATGGGCATGTGTGTGAAGCAAGGACAATCGTGACCCGTTTTCAAGTTTGTAGCCTGTGTGTGTGTGTTTGCGTCTAGATGATCTTGAGATTTCTGGGAGATTTACAGTGTTGTTGTAAAGCTGTTAATGAGTGTGTGAAATGTGCTTAGCTTATGGAAGGAGAGTGTTGTGCTCTTTTCTCAGAGTGAGTGTGTTTTTCATGGTGCTCTATTTGTGTCGCCATTGGTTACTCTCCTGTGTCCGTTGCCTTGACGACCCTGGGGCGGGGTTTCAGACTGAATATCAGCAGTCGCCTCTCTCCTTTGCTCTTTCTGTCTCTCTCTCTCTCGTATATGAGCATACGCGAGAGACGATTTTATAAGCCAGAATACTGATGAATTGGTTTGGACATGCATGTTTATGTACGCTCAATCAATCATCTTGAATTGCAAATTCTATTTTCTAATTGCATAGGTTTTTTTGCATATTGTATATCTAATTGTGAATGATTCATCCTTGCATATGTTTAACCTCTCTCAGGTGACATATGCCAGACTTCTCCAATCATTTTGTCTGCAAAAACCCTTTCTAACAGTTCACAAGCTCGTATTCAGATCAAATGATAAATTGATTTGGAGAATTATGCTTTAAATCCATAGAATTTTTTTTACCACATAGAAGCTAAATTCTATTTCATTGATTTTGTACATGAGTTTGGAAAGCACTGCCACTTTCCTTTGGGATTTGTTCTGCCACTGACAAATTTGTTCCATTAAAAAAAAAACTGGGAGCTTGTGTATACAGTGCGGCCTGATATCATAATAAGCTGAATTGCTTTTTTCCTTTTCCTCAACAGGGAAAGAAGTATGTGTAATATCTAATCAATAATAGCTTATCACTGTCATTTGTATATTCTAATTGTAACATTTGATAAACACAAATGTGCTTGCATTTTTAGGTTTCCAAATCGGTTGTAATTTGCAACTTTATGTTTTGAAAAAAAAAAAAAAAACATGGCACAAGTTTTGTTAAACGAGAAATGTATGTAGCTTTATCACAATGTTCTTTAGCATTTGACAGTACAACTGAATCCCTAATCCTGCCTTGATATTGTTCCTACAGGTAGAGGCCTAGATTTGCATGCACTTTTCTGTCTCTGCTCTGACTAGCTAGTGAAATTAATCCTCTGATCTCTTAAACTGATTAGCGAATAGCACGCTAACAGTGACAGATCCTGTTCTGATTGTTGTTGTTAGCATGTAGGCTATATGCTAACTCAGACTCCAGCTGTCACTTTAGTCACTGCCAGTGTGTTTAATTAAGCAAACTAGATTGATCTGTGACACAGCAGAACACAAGATGACAGGGTGGGGAGTCTGACTACCAGACTTGTTTAGCTAGGCTATTCTCATAATTATAGCCTGGAGATAAACGTGTGTTTGCATGCATGTGTTTGTCCACTGAAATGTTTTTGAGGATTAGTGGCCATCATAATAATATTTAATTTAATAACATTATTAACCAGACAAGCAAATGCAACAGGACTTATTTGAATCTGAAAATAATTTCCTTGAAATCACAAAGAATTAAAAGCTAAGAAAAGTTGTTTTTTCTAAAATTAACTTGGCCATAAGAAACATTGTTTAGAATTGTGTAAAAGAGAGAATTGTGCCCTGTTTTCAAAATGTTATAGACACCTAACCTTTAGTTTTTCTGGGAACTCATTTTGTCTAGTGGGACATCAGTGGGACTTGTTTGGGACTTGGCACCTGCCACAGGAAGGAGGACTAACTGGCTTTTGCATATTTGTAATCAGCCCTCTCTGAATATATCTGTGTTATGACGTGCCTGAATTGAGAAGATTGGCTGTAGAGATGAACTGCTTGAGGTGCATCTCTGTCACATACATTCAGCTTTGAAGTGGTGAAGGTGATTGACTTGGCTAGGCTTAGTGTGTGTGTGAGAGTGTGTAATGCAATACTGGTTCAGACCCACAGTGACATATATTGAACATATGATACAAGTGACACCACTCAAAACCTACACATGCGTAACACACACATATACATGTGCATACACCGAACTGGAGCAGAGGTCATACGCCAAGCTAGTCAGTAAGATTTCTTAAAGTTTTTGGAGTTTGCATACTGTATAAAGCTAGCCTGTCAAATAGCACCCGTGTAAGTGTGTGGATCGAGGCTGTGAAATTGACAGCAAACTCCTGTGCCAGCACAAGCAAGCAGATGGCATACAAGACCCACTGATGGGCACACGCATATGGTCACACTCAAAGATGTCACACGCACACACACATAGAAAAACTGCAGACTTGCATTCACAAATTATTTCTTATTTACTATATATGGCATATATTTAGATTCAACATGCTAGGAGTGGAGCTGGGTTGCAAAATTTTTCTATCGTCATTAACACAACTAGGTTCTGCATTTAATGAAATTTGATTAGGCTACTTCAGGTTTTTGCATTTCTGAACGTCCTCCCTACTGGATCTTTCCACAGACACAAACTCCTCTAAGTTCATCATTATGCACTGAAATAGCCAGCTGTGCCAGAGCGTAAAATTGTTCCATTTTCCTCCTTGCATTTCCTTTTTTGCTAATAATTGAGGAAACTTTTCTCTCTTCACTTTTTGAGTTTCTTCATCTGGATGATCATGGGTGGAAAGTTTAAACAGTATCACATCTGCGGACCATCTTGAGACTGTTAGTGCCGTAACGGATTTGAAAAGTGATCCAATAGGAATAGATATGCTATGCTAATCATTTTTATCAGTTTATGTCTTTTGTTTCATTTTAACTCATTTTAAACATTTGAAACATAGTTTTGTAGGACCATAGAGCAAAGCTAGCTGCCCATATTTGTTCAGTAAAGATCAGTGGCAGTTTGATTTAAGAGGAAGAATAGGTTGAATGCTAACATTTGACTGGCTAAACCAGCTAACTAGCTAAACTTTGATAGCCTGGAAGTATCCTATTTTAGAAATTCACTCCTGCATTTACTACCATTCTAAAGTTTGGGATTAGATGTTTTTTATATGTATTAAAAATATTTATTTTTACGTTAATTAACATTGTAATATTATTTCACAGTATGACTGTTTTTACTGTATTTTGGATTCAATAAATGCAACCCTGGTGAGCATAAGAGAATTTCAAAAACATTAGAAAAAATTATTAAATAAAATCATCTAAATAAAAAGGTTTTAAATGATAATGTAAGTTGGTTGTCTCCAACTTTGCAGTGTTTAACTTTACACAGATAATTCTGTCACTATGACATAATGGTTAGCAAAAAGCACCAATAGCATTTAAAGTACTTGCGTGGCATCACTATGGCGACAGGAAATTGTATTTGCTCTATAGAAAGGGTCCACTTTGCGACTGATCTGTTACTTTTAATGTTGCATAAGATTTTAGGGATCTTATTTATTTTGATACAGCTATCTTGAGCTGAAAGACAAATACCATGGGCATTCTCTGTATCTTGTTTGTGTACACTTATATTATTTTCTGTATATGTCAAGAAGGCTCAAACCCTCGTATATAAATGGTATTTATTTAGAAATTCCAGGCCTTGAAGTGTGTATTATGCTCTAGCACGTGGAAACAGTGACATTTACCCTGTGTAATATACTCTCTGTGCCCTTGTGGTTAAGTAAGGTAATGGTTTCCAGTTGTGTGTGTGCGTGTCACATTATGAGGACAAAATGTCCCCACAAAGATGACAGTATCCGAAATTCATGTCCTTGTGGAGATGACATTTGTTTGGTACCATGAGGAAAACTGCTTCTAATTCGTATTATATGATTTTTTTTGAAAATATAAAAATGCGATGTGTAAGTTTAGGGGTTGGGTTAGAGTTAGAATATACAGTTTAAAAATCATGTCTGTTAAATGTCCCCATAATACAAGAAAATCCAAAGTGTGTGTGTATGTGTGTGTGTGTGTAAAGTGGGCTAACTAGGTTAACATGCAGAGCCAGAGAGTTAATGTCACCTGTCATCTCTCAAGAGAGAAGAGGAAGTAATGGAGTGTGACCTGGCTTCATTATAAAGAGAGAAACATATAAAATCTTAAGAGGGAGGGGGAGAATCCATTTTTTTCTATGTATAATGTGAGACCTGGATTTTTTGATCTCTGTTTAATGTGGCTGTCAAGGTCATGTGACATTTTTTTTCTATCAATTTAAGCCAAAAAATTATAATAGGTCAGGAATTGAACAGGTGTCCACTTGCACATTAAATGACTGTAACGCTACACTAACACAAGTTGACTATTCACCTTTGACTAGATGTGACCTATAAAGGCATGTGCTAGCAGGTTTTCTATTGAACATCTAGAGATTGTCCCATGGTCACTTAGCTGTGACCCAAATTTTTTGGAATTTCAACCAAGCAAGCACACACACACACACAAGCACATACATTGTTACAATTTCACTTAACTGATGGATAAACTGTATAATAAGGCAAGGCTAATCAATAGCAGTTCTTAACTAGTTTTTGTTAATACGATAATGTTAGTAAGTTAGTATGAGCTACGACATTCATAAAAAGTATAGAAAATAACACAAAATGAAAATAAACTGGTAATAAACTACAGTTACCATGGTAAATACACAATACTAAACTGTTAATAGGCCTTAAACATATGGAAACTGATCCTGATGAATGGAATGAATATCATACCTGCATGCAAATTATTCCTAGCTAACACACAAACCAGTTGCGTAATTTATTGGCACTTTTTGGTATTTATGTCGTACTTGTTTGACACCGTAACTACGTCTTTGCATGCTTATAATTTCATTCGCTCTTTCAGTAGTGAGGCGATAGCCTACTCAGTGTGTGCCGCGAGCACATTACAATGTCTGACAGGTCAGGAAAGTTTTTTTTGTTTTTTTTTGAGGTGAAAGAATTTTTTTGAGGTGAAAGAACAAGTTATGAGGATAGAATATGAAATTAGATTGTGAATCACACTCTTTATGCTACTTAAACTGTGTCTAACAGAAATGTCAACAGCTTTCAAAATAACATTTTTGCATCAGAAAAACATTTAGAATGATATTTTTCTTTTCATTGTTTCTTAGACACACTCTTGTGACCCACTCAAATCTGTCTTGAGACCCAAATTTGGGTCATGACCCACCGGTTGTCTAGAAGCTTTAGTCAGATGCCTTGATTGGCTGGTGAGATTCAGAGACATACCCACAATATTACATCATATGTTACTACATTAGTTCTCTCTTTATTCAATGATTTCATGCATTTCACAGTATGTTTTTATTTAAGTATAATGTCGAGCAAAATTGGCCTTCATTTTGTTTTTATTTATTTTTTAGTTAAACATTTTTTTTTTCCATTTTCACATTGCTTCAATTTCTTTTTCAAACCACAAGAGGGCAGTAGAGTACCACTGCAAGTTTTAGGATCAGGCGCATGTGGATATTGAAGTAGTGTATAACAAGAGAATTGATTTGCATTATGTGCTGTGCGACGTTTAAGTGGTAACATTTATATACATTGGTTATTGTCCACAGTGTTCAGCTGGGAATTTAAATCTGCTATTTCACAACTTTTAGGATTTTTATTTTTTAAATTGTCCCTACACTAGGCTATTTTTAATTCATCCCTGTACTTTGTGTCTAAATGCGAATTTAGGGCAGGGTCCCCACTGAAATTTAAAGCAGCTACACGCAAAGGACACAAATGTTTTGCAAATGCCAATCTGAAGTAATTACTTTACTATTATTAGATTATTACAATAGCATAATATTGTGTGTAATTAAACTAAAATGTCTGCATTTATTGAATTGAAATAATTAAGTTGTAGTAACTTAATACAATTTTCTTGATAACTTTGGAAATTGAGTAAAGTGAATTTCTAGTTGTCAGCATGCTTTGCATAGGATTAGATAAGGAGAGTACATTTTGAAATGAAGTATTATTTTATATGGGTGTTTTACTAAAGGGAAAGAAATGTTAGTGTTTAATGTTTTGACAAAGTATTGTGCTGAAGAGAAGATACAAGATACACTACATAGACTTTATTACCAATAACTGCATTAATGTCAGTGACGTCTTACTTGTTCATTAAATATGTCTAAATATGTCTAAAACATGCTAAAGTAGTCAAACTTTAACGTCCTATGATAGCTGTGGATTTTATCTGAAGTAGATTATTTGGTTCCAGGGCTAGTTGCAACAACTTAATTTTTTTGAGTAATCAATGTAATTTTTATTTTATTCAATTTGGTTTGTCAATTTGAAGTTGTCACTTTTTTGTTAGTTGAACACATTGAGGATAACCTTTCTGGATGTTCCCTTCCACAATGGCCTTTGCCCTAAATTTGACATTGTGACTATTGGATTTGGATGGACTATATGTCCAGAACCCTTCGACTGTCCTGAGCTGTGACGTCAAAGGCAGTAGACAGGGAAAAAAAAAAAAAAAATAGTTCTGTTAATGGTTACAAAAAACACATCTGTAAATATAATGAAGTATTTGTTATTTACTTGTTTTTAAAAGAAATGAATACATTTATTCAACATGAATGCGTGATTAAAGTGAAAGTAAAGACATTTGCATGAGACTTAACATATGTATGGCCGTGAGTATAGATAGTTGCTAACCAGCAAAACCTGTCTCTCTTCATAATCTGACAGTTTTGTGCTGAAGGCAGGTTTT
This sequence comes from Cyprinella lutrensis, assembly GCA_027497675.1. Taxonomy (NCBI): domain Eukaryota; kingdom Metazoa; phylum Chordata; class Actinopteri; order Cypriniformes; family Leuciscidae; genus Cyprinella; species Cyprinella lutrensis. The sequence continues at coordinate 15,064,662 of JAOTRC010000013.1, forward strand.
GTGGGAGTTAATGGTCCTTATTATTTATCATTTTTTACACCCATTAATTGGCAGTGTTTTTAATGGAAATTGATTTGTTTTGTTTGTCTGATCTGAAAGTAGCTGATTTGATAGTTTCAGCTTGGTTATCTGATCTAACTGGTCCAGCTGTTGTCACTTGGTCAGTTTGAATTGCCTGCTGAACTGGACACTTTTGTTGGAGGTGCGTAGGGGTGTATATCTGCTGGTGCCTGACTGCAGAGGTCACTGCGTTCATCAACTTAGCACATATGCATCATGGGTAATTCCCCAAGGTGTGATGGGATGGAAATGGTCCTTTTGTTGATACGGGTGAGCGGGGAATGTGCACACACTGTCCCAAGGGAGGAGGGAACCCGTGACTGGATGAGCACAAGCTTTGCTCAGTGTTCCAATGAATTATGAATCAGCTTTTCAAGAATCGTTTGGACTCTAAAGTGCTGTGATCAGCTCTTATGGTCTAGGAGCTGCACATTTACAGCCATTTATTTGGTAGTGGTCTTGGTTTTGATGGATATTTGGTTGGGCTTTTTAAAAGGAGGGGTACAAAAAAGGTTGCTGAGATAATGTGTGTTTATAAAAACAAAAGAATTAAGTTAAAAACAGTGTTCCCAGACAGAGGTTGTACATGTGTTGGGCATTTTGCCCAGTCTAACTGGTAAGTGGACCCTTCTGAGTTGTGTTTGTGGCAGTAACAGTGTATTCAGAGCAAAGAGAACTGAGCCAGACTGAGAGTGAGCCAAAACAGACCACTTGCTCAGTCTGACTGGGACTTTAAGACTATGTAGAGAAGTATTGTAGTAAAATGGATATTTTTTTACCCCATGGTACCTCTTTCAAATAGAGACATTGATGCAAATAAGACGATGGTCACAAAATATTATAACTGATTTTCAGTTAAATATATTATCTATGAATTATAGGGCTGGGAAATGATTAATCGTGATTGATCGCATCCAAAATAAAAGTTTGTGTTTACGTAATATATGTGTGTGACTGTGTAGTGTGTATAATTATTTTTTATATATAAATATACACATATGCATGTATATATTTAAGAAAATGTGTTATTAAAATATCAAATATTTATTTTTATGTATAATATTAATTTTGTATAAATATATATAAAGTATATACATGCAAATATTTCTTAAATGTTTACATGCAT
>JAOTRC010000013.1:15071200-15083480 GCA_027497675.1 Cyprinella lutrensis
ATAGTGAGAGGTCAGAGGAGTTAAATACTTTTTTGGGATTTGTCCCTTGTGAGTACTCATGGCTTGTGGAGCCCCTACAGCAGAATATACAGTCACATATGTGCATGTAGCAGGGCAATGTGATGAATGAGCTTCGCTCCACTCCATTAATGAGAGAAGCAGTGTAATAGTGTGCCTCTCTCTCTTTCTCACACACACAAACATGAAGAAGGAATGGTGTGGGGGAAGGGAAGGGGGTGATAGAAAGCATGCAGCGCATGAGAGAGACACACACATTGAGGGGGAGATGAAGAGGGTGATTTTGTTGGAGAGGTGGAGAAGGGCCCGTTATCCATCTATTCAGATGCTTTGTTCTTCTCTGTGATCATGTGATCGTCAATTATGACCTAGATCACTGTGTCTTTAACTCCCCTTTTCTTTCTCTTTCACGCTTTGTTTCCATGCTTGCCTGTAAATGCAGGTGTGTTGCAGCATTCAGGCATTTCAGGATGTACTATGCCTCATGCAGTTATAAGATTGTTTTTCAATCATTTAAAGTAGATCCACCTCAACAAATAACTGCATTTGTGGTTGTAATTAAGAGGCGGATAATGGCTGGACTTTTTGTCTGTTATTCATTCAGTGATACATGAGTAGCAGATGTTTAAGGTGTCCAGAGTAGGAGAGAACAGGTGTAAATAAGTATATTTATGGTAATAAGTGTGTGTGTGAGTGTGTATACATTGTGGGTACCAAATCTATCCATAAGGACAGTAAAAAATGACGTTCCAATGAGGAAAATGGCTTAACTGCAGAAATGTTTGTGTGAGGGTTATGTTTATTGGATAAAAGTCTGTGGCTTTTATGAAAATGGGCATTATATATTTTTTTTATTAAGCTATAAACAACCTATTTTACATTTGTATCACTTGACATTTCCTCAAGTGTTTGTGTTGGTCTATGAGCTGTATCGGTTGTCTGTTAAAGGTTGATACATGCTTGAGGCTCCATATAGAGATTCAGTTCCTGCTGAGGCAGATCACACACTCACAGCCATATACTTACAGCCTTTTCCACAGAGTCAAATGTAAAATACAAATGAAAATGAGGAATAAATACATTTAAAAATATATTGAATAGAAAACAGTTATTTTATTTTGTAATAATATATTACTGTTTTTACTGTATTTTTGATCAAATTAACACAGTCTTTTGAATGGTAGTTGTCTAGCTGCTAATGGATCCCAGTTTTCTCACAGGAACAAAACACCTTCATATTGTTGTATTGAAAAGCATGCTGTGCAAGAACGTCTGGGAACACTACTGAGTATACAAACGAACATAATAAATACTGTAAATAAAAATAAATAAATGTTTCAGACTTTTAAATGCAAAAATCCAGTCATGAGTTTTTAATTGAACAAAGTATTTTGTGACATTTATTCATAATTTAAAAGGATGATGTGATCTTGTTTTTCTCTGTGACACATTATTCAGGAAATTCCCACATTTCCCACATTTTTGGAATTATATCCAGCTACTATTAATTCTGATGTCATGTTCAATAGAGATCATACGGAAGTCTCCTCTGTGAGTGAACGTTTGTCTTTGAGTAGTCAATGAGTTGCTAACTTTACAAATATGTTCTTCAGTTTATATGACTGTAGGGATGTATAATACAGTAAAAACAGTAATAAGGGTGATTGTTGCCTGTTGTCAAGGCAACACTCCATGTGCATTGTGTCAAAACCCCAGCAAAACAGAGGAGTGGTGTGAGCAAAGCTAATTATCATGTAAAGGCATATTCACTGAAACAGCATGCTGAAAACAGCTGTTTTTGACCAGGTAAACTTAGTGTTTTCTTGAAATAGTAATGAGAATTTTTCATAAAAGTATATTACAAAGTTTTCATTCAGACCCTAAACATTCATATTTACTTGTTCAAAAATGGCATTATATTTAATTCAGATGGATAAGTTATGTAGATATACATGAAGTACAGTGAAGTACAACCATGATACACTATTTTATGTTACACATACAGAAGGAACAAAATGAGCATTAAAACTACGTATTTATGTACTTGCCACATTGAGTAGTACAAAGTATTTTCTTATATAATTGCATTGTACCAAGTCGGTAACACGTATGTAAATGATTCGGCCTGTTATATGTGTAACAGCAGCTGCCTATTACATGAGTGTGATTTACTATCTGTAAGTACAGGCTGTTCCATAACTTAGTTACATGTTTATTACATATTTACGCTTTACTAATATTTACAGCCACCGGACACCGTAAAATAAAGTGTTACCTAAATGGAAAACATATTTGACTGGATCTATGAATAATTATTTGTTCCTCTTAATTATTTACTACTTGCTTTTGAGTCATTTCTGGTTTAAATTGAGATCCCTTCCCTTATTACTCACCTTTCCCCCGCCCTTCACTCAAGGGTCTTCCTGACCCAATAGCAACAGTCAACCATTTAAAGCATCATGTTCATTCTCAGTGACCTAGACATAGTAAAGTTTGACTACATTTCAGCATTTTGTCCAGTGTTATCAGTTTAGAAAACTGTTGTGCTGCTTACAATTTTGAGGATTTTTTGTTCCAGGATTCTTTGTGGAATAAAACGTTTAAAAGTACATCATTTACTTGAAATAGAAATCTATTTCTTTCAAAAAATCATGACAGAATGTTTCTGAAAATATTTCTCTTGTTCTTTCTGTCCATCTTATTGTGTTCGTTCTCTCTGCGCTGTAATTCTTTTTAGATCACTTTTGCTTCTATGCTGTAAATGCCAGTCAAAGGTACTCTGTCTGATAATGGTCTATTACCCAGCAGCTCTCTATTGATCGTGTTCAGAGTGTTGTTATATCTGCTCTGGTACATTCTCAGCACAGCAGCCAGACTGTCTGCCCTTATAAAACTTCTTTACTGTAAACTCAACAGAGATGCATGTGTGTGTGTGTGTGTGTATCTTTGAAAGGTTATATATCGTTTTAAAGTTTTATAGTGAGCTGGCAGGTCCTCATAGCTTTAAGTTGTTTGATATGACTTGGAATGACAATATTACAAGTTCTGGTTTGGTTTGAATTGAAACAATTTAGGTACTTAACAAGAATGTCTAATTTGCTCACAAAAATCCAATTTTTCATTGTCTATTCATGCTATTTTAAAGTTATCAAAGTTGTTTCATGTTATCTGAAAGATACAACATACTCTCTGTGTGTTATATTGACGCTAAAGGGTGCCATGTCAATTGGATGTCTGCTTTGGCAAAAGCATCGTATAACTTTATCTGAAAAATTAAAACTTTATCTGAAAATTTTTATCGTACTTTATCTGACAAATTAAAACTTTATCGTACTTTATCTGACAAATTAAAATTGTGGGGTTGCGCATCACTGTTTTACAAAACAATCATACTAAAAATGTTTGAGTGTGTTGAACATTGTTACTTGGTGCGTTCGTTCATTGGCAGCTATGAGATGCTTGTTGCACATTCTAGAGTAGTACTCTAGATCGATTTCTGATCATGCTATATTAGCCACTTCACAAAGTTGTGTTGTTTTTGAGCTTGTCATTCACTGTAAATCAAGAAAAGGAGAGATTCAAACAATAAGACTAACAGGATTGTGATTGTGAAAATCAAGGGTTGTGTGGATATTGTGTCTTTGACAGGCGACAGAATGACTTGGGCTGTAACACTGGTTAAAACAGTTGATTTCTCTGGATTTAAACGTTGTTGGAAACATTTGAGATATTGCAAGTACACTCGTCAACAAAATATATAGGCCTAGCATTGTTTTAGTGGTTTTTGGATATTTTAATCCAGCTATTTTAAACAACAGTTGGTTTTTTTAACCGCTAAAGGGAGCTGCTAACCGCTATTATTGACTTGGTAACCGCTAAAAGTTACATAGTGTACCTTAGGTATCTTTATTGTAAAGTGTTTCCACAATTTGATATATATAGTTGGTGCTTGGTGGGGTCTGTTTAAAGTAATGATGCGGGAATCTCTTGCATGGAATAATTTAGATGTGTGTCATTCGATTCAGGTTTTACAGAAGGACCATTTGCTTAAGGAGGAAAGCAAGTGACTGATGCAATATCTTGGCCCATGGTCTTCAAACAGCATGTGTGTACATTTGAGATATTTTGAGGTGTGTGTGTGTGTGTGTTTGGGGGTGTTTGAGGGCACAGGGGGGGAGTAATACAGGCAGATGGCCTTTCCCTCCTCTCTCATCTGCTACAGTCTGGGTGCCAGATAATATCTCTCTTTCTCTCTCTCACACACATACACACACACTTCTAAATGGAGGAGTGTGTGACAGTCATTCATCGAGCATGTGCTCAGATTTGATCCTGTATTCTGCATTAGAATATGTTAGAAACGGAGCACTACTTATCTTTAAGTAAAGGGCATGAGACATTCTGTCTTTAATTTCTGTCAGCATTTGGTTAAATCCTGGCACACAGACATACTCTGATTCAGCTGAACATTTGTACTTGGTTTTTATTTTTTTATTTTTTGTCTGGTTGAGGCTAGGTTTTACCTTGGCATCAGTCATTTCTCCAGTCTTCAGTAACACTTGATCCTAACGAAATCATTCTAATATGTGGAAACTTTTCTAATCATTGCTTAGTATTTTTGTGGAAACCGTAGTATATTTTGTTCAGGGTTCTTTGGGGAATAGAAAGTTTGCAAATAGAAAGAACAGAATTTAGTTTATATGATCAATTAAAAGCATCTGCTGAAAAAAACGTGTTTTGTAGTACTGCCCGTGGAAGTGGCTCTTATTTAAAATCAATATACTGTGATCATTATATCATGGCTATTAAATGTAGTACAGTGTTTCTGGACTTTTTGTGGCACTTTGGACACTGTTTATCTAATTTACAAGTGATTGAACACACCCACATTACATTACGGCCATGGTCTTGTCAACACTTAGTTCCTTTATTACTTTTCTTTAATCCAGATTTACAGTGTTTCATAGTATGATACCTTAAGACACTTGTAAGCTTGGAGCCTTTTTACCTCCATACTTTTTGTGTCTTCGCTGCTCACTCAGTTAACCTCTCTCTTTTTTCTCTGTCCAAATGACGGGGTTGAGATTATCCTTCTCACCTGATTTTAAATTCCCAGTGTAGTTATAATTCATGAATCACGCAGCTGGATGGACACCTCCAGTCCTCCTCAACACTTGTTGGGATGGCACTGAAAATTACACTCTGTATGTATTATTAAGAATATCTCTAATGTATGATCCATATATCATACCCCTAAAGTGATTATAATTAATTCTAGATTAAGTATAAATTAAATATCTAAAAAAAAAATATATATATATATTTTTTGAATTATCCGGCAGTGGTAATGTTTTGGACATCTGTTGAGTTTAGTAAGTATAGACTATTATAGACAATATTTTCAATTACAATCACAACAGACTTAAGTAAGAAAGATGTGTGCGTGTGTACAATATTACATCCCACATCAGCAGGCTGCACCTGGGTGCTGAGGCCACACACACACACTTTTTCAGAAAATTGGTTTTAACATTTTACCCCTCACTGTGTGTGTGTGTGTTGGATATGGTTTTATGGACAATGGTTGGAGTCTGTAATGATAATTTCCTTGTAGAAGCATGATTCTGGGTCACACGCTGCTGTTCTGCCCCCCAGAGACCCACAGACACACACACACTCGCAAGTTCATGCATGCCGGCACACATTAACTGAAGCCCCTCAGAGAGAACAGGAGAGAGTTTAATGCACTTCCAGCTGCCCAAACTCACATGAACTATTCAGTACATCTCTGATTGACTCATTAATTGACTGATTTGTTGATTGGCTGATTGTAGACTTGCTAAATTAGTTCAATAATTTTAATAATCATTAATAATTCTAATAATTTTGTAAATTGGCAACACATAATATGTGGAGGTTACATTTTATTATCATTATTATTATTATCATCAAGTGTCATTACTTGTGCATTGCTGTCACGATATATCAATTGTGTTTGTTAGTTTAGTTTTCATTCATCGCATGTGTTGATTTGTTTGAGTTTTCCCGCCACTCATCTGTTTCCATGGACACTAATCCTCATCACAACTGTTTGTTGTTTAGTTCATCTCCATGTGTTTATTAGTTCCTCATTTTAACTCAGTGTTGGTCTATGTTTAAGTTAGCGTGTGTAGTTGCGTCAGTATCATCATCATGCATCATAATCCTTATCATTGTTATCGTCTTTGTGTATTCCTGCACCCTTTCTGACAGCTGTCATTTGTAACCATTTTTATTTTGGTGATATTACATAATTGTGACAATTCTGAGTTTATACCTCACAATTCTGAGAAGAAAAATCTGAATTGTAAGATTTAAACTTGATATTCTGCCTTTTCCCCCATAAGAATTGTGACTTTATATCCAGTAATTGACTTGTTTTTGTTGTGATATAAACTCATATGAAAAAGTCAGAATTGTGAGATTTTTTCCCCCTATGAACTGCATATTGACCTATTGTTTACATCAAATTCATGCATTAATAGATGGATAATCGCCACAATTTCATCAGTCAGACCAGTCTATCTTTTTAATGGCTTGCAACCATAAACATCTGCAATTAGCTTCAATGGGCATTTTTGATATCCAAAGACATTTTTTTTACTCTTTGGATCTTGTCCCTTTTCCTACTTTTGTTTGATTTAAGATTACGCTGATTTGTTTGAAATAACTTGCTCTGATTAATCATTCACAATACGACCTGTACCATGCATTAGGAAAGTAAATAGGGTCAAAAGGTTTTGATTTCATGTGTACTTTAACATTTTGCCATTTCAAATGTAACAAACAGGACAATAGATGTGTTTCTGTTAGGTAGAGTCAGTAGTATTGAATCTCTCCACTAGGGTCCAGTGTGAGTCTGAATGTCAGGCACATTCTGGTGATGTTATCATTTCTGATGTTTCTTTAGCACTGGTCACCTCATCTCTCTGTCTGACATAGACCTCTCCCTGCCGTGACCCTGCTTTACATTTAAGAAGAATGTTGCAGACGGGCATTAAATTTCACATTTTCAGCAAACATAGTGAACACTCACAAACAACAACATCACTAATAACAAACATACATCCAGACTCAGTCCTGACAGCCTGACACATCACTCACTTAAAAACTGAAAGAGTGAAAATGTGTACTTGTATTGCTACATCCAGTCTGTGTTGGCATTTCGTCGCAGGAGCGAAGCTCATTTATCTTTCTAGAATGTACAATGATGGCCTATTTCTGAAAGCGTGGAAATCCTCCAGTGCCCATGGGTTTAAAGCAGGTGTAACCCTTGTGAATACTGCTGTGTCTGACTGTATTTGAGAGGGAGAATGATGACTCTCACACACTCTCCATGATTGGCTGATGAGGTGGAGGTCATTGAGGGAAACCATCACCACGGTTACCGAACATCTTGAGCTCCTTCAGATCACATTCACTTTCCCCTCCTCCTCTGTTGCCATAGCAACGCCACCATCCCAGAACGAGGAGACCTGTGATGCACCCCAAAGCATCATGGGATGCCTCTCTGCATAATCAAAGTGTGTGTATGTGTATGTGTGTGTGTGAATGCCTGTATGTTCAAGTGCATGTCTACATGTTTTACAGAGAGAATTTCATGAAAGATGAAACCACAGTGTACATAAATAATCACAGCAAAAAAACTAGAAGTGTTCCGGATGTGGTTTGTAAAAGGAAATATGTCTAAAGAGTATTTGAGGAGTTTACAGAAGTAGTTATTAAATGTCAAAAAAGCCTTTTTAAAAGCATGCGTTTCACACACAAAATCAAAAAGAACAAGAAATATATATTTTTTTGCATAACTTGATGTACGTTTTTAGTACTATTAAGATTTTTTTATTTTCAGATTATAAATCTAATTTTCATTACTCTAATACAAAAAACATTTTATCACTTATTGTATTATAAATATAAATAGATCACTAAAATATTTATTTTATACATTTGATAAAAATACATTAACAGTAATACTGTGAAATATTATTACAATTTAAAATTAGATCAAATGTTTTAATTCTGTATATTTAACAGATATATTTATAATTTTAAAATTTATACTAATTATTTCAATTTGCATTTAAAAAATCCATGTATCATGGTAGCATTTCTTATACATTTATTTATGCTTTGAACATTTTTTTAATTATCAGTGAGAATGTTTTTGAGATTCACCTTTAAAAATAGTTTGTTGTTGTTAAAATAATTCAGTACTATTTAAAAAAAAAAATTAAAAATCTCTTGATGCAAGGTTTACAATTTATATGGTTAAATCTCAATAATGAACAAACACAAGAGTAAATTTTTCTTTGTTGTAAAATCAAATCATCAATGCTGGTTAGCTCTCCATATGTTCACACAGTGTGTGTCTGTCTAACACACAGCTACCAGCTAGGCCACTCCTACTTTCCACAAACTCATACTTATAATACACGGAAAATAACAAACACCCAACGGTACATTCAACAGAACGGTATTCAAACAGACACTAAGATACACACAGTGCAAGCACGGTATGTAAACAACACAGTCTGTGTCACTGTATAATGTGTGACACGCTTCATCCCTTTGTCAGAGGTACAGCTGGGGTGCGTGTTTACATGATGGAGCAGTGGCCCTAATGCTGGGGGGAAATGCCCCCTAATCCTTTTTTAAGCTGCACCATGAACCCAGCATTCAGCCTAATAAACTGACCCCCAGCGGTCCTAAACACACGCTCTTTTTATTCAAAAAGGGAGTAGATAAGCATTCAGACAATACAAACCAAGCACGTGAGGGTTTGCCGGCAGGGGGGATACTGCAGAATGGAGGGAAAGGGAGTCTGCCATAGTCCTATCTGCAAATACATTGGAATCAGCTGCTATTTTTGGACCCCCTTAACACCTCGTATCACTATTCAAAAGACCCCCACCCTCTGTGTTCTGTGTTTATGACAGAAAAAGATAGAGAGAGAATCAGAGAGGTAGTGGGAAAGCACATTAAACATTACATTGGATCCATGTTGAATGAAGATTGGAGCTGGTGCCCATTGGATAAATAGAAAGAGAGAGATCGTTTTGGACAGGATTGTTAACTGTCAAAGAAAACCGAGAGGTCGATTTTCTTTGATGCAGAAGGAGAGGTCAAGTTGTAAAAGAGAGAGGAAGAACAGAGAAGGTTGGATTCAAAGTGACTTTGTATTTACTGTAGTACCGGAGAGCTTTGTATCCTTGAATCCGTACCCACACACACGTCAGGTGGAAGTGTGTCTTTGAGCATCCTGCTGCCAGGGCATTTTTTACACGTCACATGACTGAATGGCACCTTGCTGGCCGCAGAGCTAAAGAAGTAAGTGATCGGGTTTCTGTGGGACTGCAGGAAAAATGGCGGTGGAGGAGGCTGCTGACTATTTTACCTCTGTAAGTACTCTACAAATATGACTGGGAATGGTTGGGAAGTGTGTGTTGTTTTTAAATATGTCTGTTGGGAATAGTTGGAAAAATGTAAGATTTGTTGGTTGGGGATGCTTGGGTCATTGTGCAAGAGACCCTGAAATGCTCTTGGTCTTTATCTGTTATACCTTGAGTCAGATTTTGTTTTTCAAACATATTTCTTGAATACATGATATATTTCACGATTTTGGTCGTTTGAAACTCTCTGCTAGATCCTCTGCAGTTTAAATGGCGCAAAGTCTGCTCTGTTGGTCATGCTGGGCTCAGATTTCCAGATTTTGTTTGCAGAATCCTGCAGAGCTAAAAGTCCTCACAGACATTAGAGAATAACTGGCTCTGTTGTCTGTTGAGGTGCATGACATACAAAATTTATATCTGCTTCATGTTTGTTTGTGTTAGTGTCGACATTCATGTTGGTCAGGCGCTACAACTCTACCTTTGCTCTAGTGCTTTTTTATTGACCTTGATGCGTGTGTGCATGCATGGTAATATAAGCACAGAGGGATTGCCGTGCTCACTACTTTCCTAGACCACTTTATCTGTCATTTACCTAACAAAGCTTTACACTGTACATTCATGACTGAATGATTCTACCTCTAAGCTGTTGTTACTGTGGGTCTTTGGTTTTTTTGTGATGCTGAGGCTGGAAAGACATTGCAGTCCTAGATTTGGATCTACTGTATCTATCTGTCTGTCTCTCTATCTGTCAGTCGTATTGGGCATTATTATAAGATTTAGATCTCCATCAACTTTAGCAGTAATGAATTGTGATAGATTGTGTCAAATATTTAACTCTTCAAGTTACTATTTCTTCCCCCTTAAGAGTCCACATGAGTTGTTGTGTGCATGAAATGATAGTTGTGATTGTGTTTTAGTTTCTTTTTCTTTTTTAAAACATAATAGTATAGATTTTTGATATTGACTGTTATTTGTTATCAGCCGTAATATGAAATCTATTATTGACTTGGTATTTTCCAGAGTTTCTACATCTGTACTATGAACTAAATATGGTGAATAATATTTATATTTTTAATGAAGAACAATGGTATGAATCAGTCACCAGTTGGTTTTAGGTTTGTGGTTGAAGTGCGAATCAAAATGGACATGCTGAAAAGGAGCGAGGAGGGATTTTAAAGCTAAAAAATGCCGAACAGCTTCACTTGTGGCAATTATGCCTGACCCAGATGGTTTAAACTGACCAACACTATTGCAAAACCAACCGCAACTGGTCAAATCCAACTGTAAATCACAACATGTTTTGCATTGTTTGACTGTAGCTGCGTATGATGATGCTGATGTCGTCTGTTCAAAGGACAGGCATGTTGTGTGTGTGTGTGTGTGTGTGTGTGTGTAGTCACCCTGTCTGCAGCCACTCTGACGGGTAGCTTTGTTTTTTGCCAATCATGCAGTATTCGAGCTCACTGCTTATCTAGGAACTGAAGAGACACTAGGACAGAGAGGCAGGGACTGGGGTATTATTGGGTCAACTATTTAAACGCTCTCTTTCTCTTATTCTTTTATGAACAATACAGACATTAACATTTTGTTTTCATAAGTAGTGTCACATCATTTTAATCAGCTATGACCTTTTCTCTTCTTTCCTCATGTCTTCCTTAAAGTCCAGTATCTATGATGTTTTAATAACAGCTGTACCCTAGAGAATGTCTTATGTAAGATTTGTCTTATAGTGTGTGTATGTGATTGTGTGTCCGAAACTGTGTGTATGAGGTTGCACAGTGCGTTTCCACTGTACCGTGTGTGTACTGTACATCTATAAAGTGTTCACTGGATTTCCCACAATGAAATATTGATGTTTTACTATTTTAAAACAGAGAGACCTTTCACATTGAGATGAATTATACAGCAGGAGCATTTATAATGATTCAGGACACTTACACAGGTTACTAACACCAGTGTCACAGGGAAATATTTATTTACTTTTAATTTTGGTGTTTGGGGCAGTATATCAAAAACTGATCTTTGGAACGTGCTCCATGTCTGCGGCCTGCGCATTACTTTACAGTATGAACACCAAGAAACATAAACCTGTAAATGTAAAGATTTTTTTCTTCGCATTTACAGAAAGCTACTTGCAGTGTAATCTTCACACAATGCCAATTGTGTGATTGTCAACAGTAGGACAGGACTGTTTTTAAGTTTGCATTCAGTCATACAGTTTTACCTCGTTTTTCACAACCTCCCACAAAGCTGTTTTACTTACTGAGAAAATATTTATCTTCTGTGGTGACTTATGTATGGTTTTGTGTAATACTAAAATGATACAAAAGATAAAGGATCTGTTCTGATGGAGAAAAATGCCTGAATGCTGTGGAAATTACCAAGAGTGGAGTAAAGGGTGTGTTCACGTTATGAGTGTTAAGGTTATGTAAAGTTTAGAGTCGAATGTTTTATTGATGTTGTTGGTGTTCTGTGATGCTACTTTCTAGGTTGTATATGAATGTTTACATGTTTGTGGATTGTGTGAATGGTTTAAGGACTTAAGGACTGGTTAGCGTGTTCAGCATTGGTTTACGCTTCAAAGTCTAAAGTTTAGGGTCAGTGCATATTTTTTTATTTTTATTTTTTATATGAAAGAGATTACCTGTAATACTTTTAATCAGCAAGGATACATTAAAATGATCACAAGTGACAGTAAAATTATTTGTAACATTATTTGATGGCGCAGTGGATAAGACACATGTCTTTGGTGTGAGTGACCCAGGTTCAAATCCACTGTGAGACACCAATGTGTCCCTGAGCAAGACACTTAACCCCTAGTTGCTCCAGAGGCG
>JAOTRC010000013.1:15083580-15108971 GCA_027497675.1 Cyprinella lutrensis
AAGACACTTAACCCCTAGTTGCTCCAGAGGCGTGTGACCTCTGACATATATAGCAATTGTAAGTTGCTTTGGATAAATGAATAAATGTAATTGTAATGTAAATGTAAGCAGCACAACTGTTTTCAACAGATAATAATGTTTCCTGAGTAGCAAAATAGCATAATAGACACATTTCTGAAGGATCATGTGACACCGAAGACTGGAGTAATGATGCTGAAAATTAAGCTTGGCCATCACAGTAACAATATTACTGTTATAACTGTATTTTTTAAATCAAAAAGCCACTTTGGTTAGCATAAAAGACTTATTTTATTTAAAAAACATAAAAAAACATAAAAAACTAAGCTGTTACTAAGCAGTTTTTTTTATCCAAAGCTTTTATTAAACTTATAGTGCAGGGAATACCATCGCAGTAATGAAGGGAGTCTTTTTCAAGGTCACTGTGATAACAGGACAGGAGGTCCGCCTATTCAATGCCAACCGATAACTCGACTCAAACACATATATTAGAAAGTCTAATCTTATCCAATAGGACACCAGCACTCATATTATGTTCTTTGTGACTGTATATGTATATAAATATATAAGTGGGTGTGGATGGGTGTTATTTTCCCAGACAGAATCCTCCAGGGAAGGAGTTATGGGTGACAAGCTGGAAAAACTCATTAACTCAGAGATAAGAGGAGAAATCACAAAAAAGACCACCACACTCATAAAATGTCCTTTCTCTCTCAGTCTTTTTTATTGTATATGTGTGGGTCAGAATTTGTTTACCGTAAGCATTACCCTCTGAGCAAAGGCATCTTTTGCATGTGATTTTAATCCATCATTTCATACGGCACAGACTGTAAGTGTCTGATGATATACAACCGCACACACACAGGAAATGGAGGTTCTCCCAGCAGAATAGGTCGAATAAATCGCTAATGAGCTTAGAGTTCATTATGAACTGTGAATCTCACAAAAGAACACCGTTACAAAAACACATCTGTCATTTTCTGTGCAAAATGTTGAGTTTTTGTCACTAGATGAATGTGAATCAATGATCATTTAACTCTGAAATGCCAGCTTGGCTTCTTCTTGTCAAACTCCTATGAGTTACTTTTGGAAAGTGAACCTTTCTTTCCAGACCTTCTTGCCAACACACACATACATACACCCATTGAGGGTGGATATGGGGAGGAATTTGCCCTGGGTTTAGTTAGTAACTAAATATAGCTGCTCATTTAGAGGAATACCCCATGTGAGTGTGTCTCTGAGATAAGCCGCTCTTATTCTTTATAAAAAGAATGAGTGCTTATGTGTGAGTGAGGTAAACTTTACTGAAATTTTGCTGTGTGTCCTCTTCTGTCAACAGCAGTGTCCCTGAATCAAACTGAGGCTGACAAAAGAAGACACGTTCACGAGGCACACGCATACAAACACGTCATATTTTCTCGCCAAATCATGCACTCTTCCTTGTATACGACTGAGAAGAGAAAAATAACTCTGAGTAGGAGACTGAAAGATCAGAGGGATATTGGGAGGAAGCCTGTGTCAGAGTAATAGCTGTTATTAGTGTTTTGATGAGAGACCAGAGCTGTTTTTGGCTGGATTTTCAACTGGAACGCTGGGATATCAGATCAGCAAAGGACTGCTAATTGTTCTAGGTGTTCGGGTGAAACTTTGATCCTCTGTCACGCTACAATTGTAGCCTCTCTGTAGGACGTTGACTTATAAACAAAAGCTGATGTTTCCCTGGATGTGTGTTTGTGGAGACAAATGGCACTGAGTAAAGATGGAGTTGGTATGAATTCTTTTAATTTCATTGTATTTCAAAGAGCTGAAAGCTGTAAATATGTTTGGTTTGTTCATTTGACCTCAGTTGCCCTGGATTTGACCTTTTAACCCTGTCATCAGAATAATAAACTTCTGCATTTTCTCTCATTGCTTGCAGCCGGACAGCAATGCCAGTTACCTGCGGGCAGCGAGGGCAGGGAACCTTGAGAAGGTCCTTGACTACCTGAAGACTGGTGTCGACATCAACATCTGTAATCAGGTATGAATTATGTTACTATATGACAGGATATAACAATATTGTTATCATATTTGATTTTTTCTCTGTAAGGTGTCATTGGGCACCTTACCATCAAATCAGCTTATTAGAATGATTTCTTATGGATCATGTGACTAAAGACTGGAGTACTTACAATATTTGGGTTGTGTTTCAGAATGGGTTGAATGCATTGCATCTGGCATCCAAAGAGGGGCATGTGGAGGTGGTGGCTGAGCTGCTCAAACTGGGTGCCGACGTAGATGCAGCAACCAAGGTCAGTTTGACACACACACACACACTCACAGCTTGATGAGATATTTGTATCTGTGTTTGATATCACATGGTGTTCTCTGTCTCTGTGAGCATGTTCACACTGGGTATAAAAAGCCTCTAGTGCTGAATTCACTCTGCAGGAATGAAGTGTGTGTGTGTGTGTGGAGGTAATTTAAAGGCCAGCGGAAACAACACCTCTCTGGCACACTGGACATAATGGTGGTGGTGGGATGCCAGTGGGACAAAACACCCCTTTGGATGGGGTGACACAAACAGGTGGTAGAGGATTAAACATGATATGCCACTCATTCTCTCTCGCTGTTATTTCTCTATCTATTCTAATCCAGAAAGGAAACACGGCGCTGCACATCGCCTCACTGGCAGGGCAGACGGATGTGGTGAGAGAGCTGGTGACCAATGGGGCCAGCGTCAATGCACAGAGCCAGGTACAAACTTCATACTCCACAGACACACTTTTAACTCTTTCCCGGCCATTGACGGTATTTTTCCTCATTTGTGAGATAGCGCTTCCATTGACGAAATTATCCGTGTTTTCAGTGTTATACAGTAGGGGAGCGCCAAACTGTGTTTCTTCTGAAAGAGTACAGAACATCTGGATCAAAACACAGGCGAAAAAGAAGCCGAAACAAGCGATAAAAGCATTGCTTTGGCACTTTGTAGTCTTTTAAAAAACTGGATTTGCTCAACTTTTTTGTTGAAAATGTGGCTTTTTTACGAAACTTCCCCAAGATCAAGTATTGATTTAAAAAAAAACAATACATAAAGCTAGGATAAAGTGATTTGTTTTGTTTAAAAGCAGACACTCTGTTTTTCCTTTTGATATATGAATATATTTATACAGCACAAGTTTTGAAATTAAAGTTTTGTGAAAATAATCAAATATTCTGGCGATGGATGGCAACTTTAAAATTAAAATTCTAGCAGGGAATACACATGCACATGCACGCATCATTTAGTTGGATCAACCATCTTTTCTACAAGGCAGCGCACATACTCTCAATCTGTTGCTATTTTAGATGACCAGTCAATAAACACCCAAATACACACACACACACACACACTGCTTTGAACTTGAGCTCAGTAAGTTATGAAGGCCACCCCACCTACATTACTGGTGTGCCAGAGATAACAGGAACTGCTCTGAGCTCAACACAGTACAGATGTAAACACTCGTAAAAATATTCTGCAATTTTGCATTATTTTTATTTTTCATAAATGTTACAGTTACTGTATATAGTTAGTCAAGAATTTTTGTGCCAAATAAATTAAAGTGTTTTTTTTTAATGACAGTTGTTTGCGGGGGAGTGTGTCTACATGGGAGATTGAAATCTTTTTTGTAAAAACTGCAAGGGAATTCCATTTTTCCTTCACATATTCCTTTTATTTTGAATCCAGTGCTATTAGAATTACATATATAGGTGTAAAATGACATGAAATTAATTTTGAACTCAAAGCAAAAGTGCTAAGACATAGAATGGGTAAAACATGATGATGAAGGGAGATTGTCTCTGTGTCCCTGCTTGATGCTCCATCGTCACCAAGTATTGCTCTCTCTTTACCTGCACTGTCAGCATCTCTGTGTTGCCATGGGAACAGGGTCACTTAGGTTAAGGCAGGGGGGTGTAATGGGGTCTGTCCTCTCTGGGGAAATCTCCACTGATTTAAAAAAATATTAAGAATGGCAGAGTTGCCATGGTAACTTGTATGTCTAGTTACAACATCAAGATACTGATTATCAAGAAATTCTAAATAAAAATGTTAATTTTCTTCGCCGAGAGGAGGGGGTGGGTTGCTCAGCAGAGTGTAGCTACAGCGTGCCTATGAAACAATACATTTTGTGCATTTCAATTAGAGTCTCAGGTCTGCTTTTGATGGCTTTTAGAATATTTGTTGTTTCAGTTGATATATATTACAGGGCACATCACATGGGTCTAAAAATGCTGTGAGGCTTCTGAAGTGCTGTTATGGGAATAGTTTCAGTGCTAAAGTCATTTTTTTAAATGGCAGCTTGAAATATAGGTTTTGCAATAGTAAAACTAAGATAAATAAAGGGAAAAGTGAGAAATAAGGGAGAAAATGCTGACTAATAATTCAAATGTGTTTATAACATTAATGTAATGTTTTTTTTTTTCAGAATGGCTTTACCCCACTGTACATGGCCGCACAGGAAAACCATTTGGATGTGGTGAAGTTCCTCCTGGAGAACAACTCCAGCCAGAGCATTGCTACAGAGGTGTGTGTGTGTGTGTGTGTGTGTGTTTGAGTGTTTGTGTGGGTGTGTGAGTGTTTTATTGATTATTGAGGTGAGCCTGGGTGACCTTGAGTTGTAAGTGCTTTCTTCTTCCTTCAGTTCTCTGCCCCACATCTCTTTTTTTCATACACAGAATATACACTTTTGATCAATTTAATGCATTTTTGCTAAACATTTTTTTACTGACTTCAAACTTTTGAACGAATGTGTATATATTATGAAACAAAATACAGTAATATATGCATATAGGGTATATGAATCGATAATCAGGCCTTTTTGTTGCTCTTTCTCTTTTTAGGATGGTTTTACACCATTAGCCGTAGCCCTGCAGCAGGGTCATGATCAGGTGGTTTCTCTGTTGTTAGAGAATGACACGAAAGGTAAAGTCCGTCTGCCTGCGCTCCACATTGCAGCCCGGAAGGACGACACCAAATCTGCAGCTCTGCTTCTTCAGAATGACCACAACGCAGATGTTGAGTCCAAGGTCTGTCAGAAACTCTGTCTGTCTATCACTCACTTACTTTAATTGAAACAGCACCATCCTGCTCAAATATACTTCTGTACCACCCACACACTCTCTTGTGCACACACTTACACTACATCTTTGTTTCTCATATTTTTTAATGTAATTAAGAGTACCTCACCATATACTTTATATGTTTTGCTTTTAAATGTGATTTAGGTGTTATTTTTGTCCTTAAAAACACTTGTTAACACTTTATTTTGATAGTCCGCTTTAGACATTTCAGAAGTATAAGTAACTTTGCAACTACATGTCAACTACCACTCATTAGAGTATTAGTAGACCGTGTGCGTAATATATGTTAATGCGTTTTTGTGATAACAGACATTCTACTGACAGTCTAACAGTCTACTAATACTATAATGAAAATCTGCTGACATATTAATTGTTATGTAGTTGCATAGTTACCTATAGTTAGTTGAATGTCTAAGTAGACCATCGAAATGAAGTGTAACTAAACGCTCACCCACACTTAGTCCTGTCTTTAGATACATGTAACATGTCCTTCGTTTACCTGTCAGTGTTCACTAACTGCCCATTCTTTCCTTTCCTCACAAATCAACGTAGATGATGGTGAATAGAACAACAGAGGTATACCCATGATAAACATTAAGCTGTTGACCCCCACCTCCACCTCCTGCTTTGCCTAGAACACCCTCTACTGTTGCCCCCACCCTTGTTGTACCATCTCTATTTTCGTATCATTTCCTGTTTTCTCTTCTCTTATTTGCTATTTGGGGATGGAGGAATGAGACCATGCTTTGGGTGGAGGGCTGAAGCATGCTTTGATTTCTGCAGCTATGGGCCGTGGTTCCACAACTCAACATGCAGCTTTCTGATTGGTTAAAGGGTTTAATCAGTGGGTTTTGTTTAGTTGCTGGTAATGATGTTGATAATGGTGAATATAAACTGTTGATTCAAGTGTTTCAGTTTTTAGAGCCCGTCGATCTGAGATAGGCTACTGCTGTTTTGTAGAGATTTTCACTTGCGCTTAAGAACCCTCAACATGTGGAGTACATAAAACACAAGATCTAGAGGTGTTCAGAGTTCAGACTAACATTTAAAGCAACCAATCACAGTTCGTTTTTTTCCGTGTCATGTTTAGGGGTGTGAAAATGTAACGTCGATGTACTTACAATAACAGACTGGTGTGTAAAATTATTTTAAAGCGTTTATGCCACAAACTTTACATGCTTCACATTCTTTTGAAAATCCAGCGTTTAGTTGATCCTGATAAGCGCTCGTTGTCACAGTTGTAAACACGACAGCGTTCTGGTGATGGTGATGGGTCACAACATCTTTGTTGCCAGGCGGACCGTTAAAGAATACTTAACACAGTTCTCCCGGACATACTGTAGAATTCAACCAATCAGATGATGAATTTGAAAATCCTGAAGCCTCTCCAGTTAAGTGTGCCATATCCATCAGACATTCAGACAGTGGAAGGCTGAGACTAGACATTAGATCGAACATGATCATTGCTTTTGCCACATTTTAAGATCACATGATATCATAATTGGAGCTTTTTTCGTGGGTTTAGTCACAAAAATAACTTTAAGCTGATGCACTTTAATTTAATTCTCTTTTAAAAGAAACAGGCCAAAATAATGATATTGTCCTCCAAAATGTTGATTTATGCCCAATAAAATATTTTCTCTTGATATTTTGAGGGGGTTGGATTGGTTGCGCTAACATATTTTCTTCTCCAACCATCAACTCTTTGTGAAAGAATAATTTTAAGAGTCTATATTGCAGTAATTCAAATTTGTCAAACCATTTCATGAGGTTTTAAAGGAGTCAAACAATTAAAAACATTTAATATATTCTTATGACAAATAAGAATCATTGCAATACAGTATTTTGGACTGTGTGAAAACTTTTATTTTGTGAAAGTCCATCTGGCCTTTTGGAGATTCAAAGAGAATTCATTAGAATGAGAGTATTACATAATGCAAAGGTCACTTCACTGACACATCCTGCTACTGTAGAAGTGAGAAAACGGTACAATTTTAAGTTTGACCTTTTAAACAACTTTTATTACTAACTGGAAGAAGCATGTTGTCCCAACATTTTTCACTTGGTTTGGCTGAGAAAGAGGAACCCGGCTGGCCAGCTACAGAGATGAGACGGTCTTTTAGTTTAGTCCTCCTCCCTGGGGCTTGTGCATGGGCCTTTAGACAAAAACTCCCTCGGTTTCATTTAAACAGCTGGAAATCTAGCTGTTTAGGATTGTTGCAATGTTGCAAAAAGAATCTGCACATGTGCATGGTCAGGTTTGCCCACATGGCAAGCAACAACAGTTTGGCTGTGTAGATTTATATTTCTCAGTTTTGCATGATAGAGAGCATTGCCAAAATGCAAGCTAAACAGTCATATTCCTAATGTACTGGGAATTCCTAATTACCTGTATAATTATCTACAAAAGGGTTTTGTGTGGGAATAGAAATTTGAATGCATTGGTCGTGATGACTTTATGGTGATAAAAATGAGAATAGGTGACGGTACGTGTTGTCTTTTGTCTCTGGTTTATTAGTGTGCAACTGGAAATGTTTAAACTCCTGCTGTTTTTTCCATTCACGCCTGTGGCTAATAATTGCAATAATTCCCCTCAAAATGGGTGGAGCCCGTTCCCTTGGAGATGAGTGTGCAAACAGAAGGAAAGGGCTATGCTGAGAACCACCTGCTTTGTGTCGGATTATTGGCTAATTGAGATGGAAATCTCCATGACTGGAAGGCCTTTGCGGCAATGCAGCCTACAAGACACCTCCATCTCGCCTTGACAACTGTGTCTCATATTATTCATAATGTTCTTATAGTCCAAAAATAGTTGATGTTTTGATATAACTCAGATCCAGACACTCAGATCCAGTTTCTATTAAAGAATGTAGCGAATACAGTATAAATAGCTAAATCTTTTCATTCGCCTTTGTAATATGACTATATAATTTCATTTAACTATTAAAGAGAAGATAGTATTTAGTAGCATGAGGATTTTGCATATAATAGCCACTTTTCTGTAAAAATATCACAACTCTGCGAGCATTTCATTCATACTACATAGGACATACTCTTTTACCGGTCGCAAAGTAAGTTTCAAACCAAATGTAGTTCCTACTAGTACGAGAATTCGGATGCAGCAACTGTCTTTAGATAATCCCAAACACAATGCAAATGTGTAGACATTTGACATAAGAAGTGCAGGTGATTTAATGGAGTGAAAGTTTATTTTTTAACCATTCTGTTCTTTGTCCTTTTTTTCTTCATCAGAGCGGTTTCACTCCTCTTCACATTGCTGCCCATTATGGAAACATTAATGTTGCAACACTACTGTTAAACAGAGGAGCAGCAGTGGACTTCATGGCAAGGGTAAGCTAACAGATTATAGGGGAAAAGGTTCCCCATAAGTCTGTTTAAATCTTCTCTTAAATCTTCCCAAATTATTTGTTGAGTTCACTCCACACATTTATTTTAGAATATTCAAGTGCATTGATTTCCATTCAAAATGCAGCTAGACCTGGTTTCAGTTTGACCGTGGACATGCAGTTCCATGAGCACCAGTTGGGGCAGTATTGCATTAATGTTGTGTACAGAATTGTAACCAGACTGAAGCCTAAAATGCCCCATAAGTGCTTTGATGAATGAGCTAAATGATCTGCCTATGGCTCTTTGTGTGCACATGTATGTGTGTGTGGGGGTGGGAATCTGCCAAATGCCCTACCGACTGAAACCTCTAAACTGTCATATGGCCGGCACAGTCCAAACAAGCGCACGCATGAATCTTCTTCAGCCCGAGGGTCACACAGTTACAATGCATCTCAAATGCAGTTCAGGATATTGTGTATGCTTCCATTTAAAATATAATATTATCATTATTAATTTTGTTATATTATTATTTTATACGTAATTATGTAATTTCGATTCTCTGTGAAGTCTGATTGTGACTACATATTTTGTACCCACTGTGTATCTTATGATGTTTGTGTGGGTCGCATACAGAATGACATCACTCCACTGCATGTGGCGGCTAAGAGAGGAAATGGGAACATGGTGAAGTTGCTGTTGGACCGAGGATCAAAAATTGATGCCAAGACCAAGGTAATACACACACACAAATATTTTTGAAAAAAAAGTATTTTATGCTGGCTATGGCTGTATTTATTTCATTAAAAATACAATTAAAGCCAGAATATTGTAAAATGTTATTACAATTTAAATAACTGTTTTCTACTTTTATATATTAAAAAATCTTTTCAGCTGCCATTACTCTAGACTTCCGCGTTTTATGATCCTTCAGAAAGAATTATTTAATGAATATAAATTCAACTCTTTTGTAACATTGTTACTGTCAATTGTGATCAATTTAATGTATCCATGTTGAATAACAACCACCCACCACAAATCTTACTGATCCTAAAATGTTGACTTTTGTTGTGTTTATGCACAAATATGGCAATCTACTACTATAAAATATGAAGTCATTATAATCAAATTTACTCTCCGTAAAGGAATAACAAGAATAAGTGTAATTGCCTGAATGATTTTTTACTTCAGTGTACTTTACCTTAAGGAAAATGTCAGACAGCTTCTTAGGACATTCCTACTGTTATATATAGAAAGTCATCCTTTGACCTTTTACCTCAGGGATGTCTCAGATGAGAGCACGTTTCAGAGCACATTATGCACCTTGTAAATATGTCAAGTTGTCAACAGTTTGTTACTTATTAGCTTAGAACTTCTAAAGGCTCACAATTCTATGATTCAATACGTGTATCTGTGTGTGCTTATTATAGGATGGTTTAACCCCGTTGCATTGCGGTGCACGAAGTGGACACGAGCAGGTTGTTGAGATGCTGCTGGACAGGGGAGCTCCCATCTTGTCCAAGACGAAAGTAAGACCTCTACTTTTTTGACCCCATATGTTATTTTTGCCTGTTTGTGTGAATGTAAATATGCAGGTGTGATTGCTGGTCTACTCCTAATGTCTGGCCATGCCTAAGACTGCCCCCATGTGGCCAATATTTCAACTGAAGCAAAAACGTATTTATCAGGCCCCCTTTCTCTTCACTAACATTTCACCATAGATTGTGGATTTAGGTGCCAAAACAGGAGGGATTTCCTGTCATACTTAAAAGCCCCTCAAAATGATTTAACGTAAATGCATCAATATCTTTACATTAGTGTATGAGCTTTTTTAAACATTGGGCCTCTGCACATTTGATATTTTAAGGCAATCCTGCAAGATTTGTCTAGAACCATTCGTTTCAATATTTACCTATGATATAGAAGTAATCCAGTTAGTTTTGTAAAGAACGGTCAAAGGTGCATTGTGTAATGTTTAGGAGGATGCAGTATCTTATACATAACTATGTTTTCAGTGGTGTATAAAGACCTTCCATAATGAACCGATGTGTTTTTATTACTGTAGACTGAGCCATTTCTATCTACATACATTACGGGTCCCCTTAGATTCAAATATCCATTTTCCACCACCATGTTTCTACAGTTAAGTAGTTTAAGTAGTTTCGTACTTCGTGCAAAGAAGCTAGTTAAAGTCAGCGAATAAAACACTGGCACAATGATGAACAAGTAACAATAATATTCGCAATAACATATCGTTTTCTGAATAATTAACTTTGTAAAGAAACCTCGTTGCTTAACTGGCTTCTCTGCTGACTCAGACGACGCCTTCTTTTCCTGTCGGCAACCTCACCTCTAGATACTGCTAAAAATCACACACTTCACCTTTTAAGGTGACATTTAACATTGTTCGGCAAATTTTCGCAGTCGAATCCGGTCATTTCAATAGGAAATCAGGGGATCAGGAATTTCGCTTGGGGTGAAAGTTTTCCCCACGCAGATTTCACGTTCATTCATTCAGTTAGTCATGCAAATTCTCTGCTTTGACCAACAGACAGCTTCTTGTTTTCAAAGTGACTTCTTTGTGAGCTGTGCTTTATAAATTGCCACTTTATTTGACCTTTTTTAAAGTGGCCTGCACCATTATTTTAATTGATCATTAGTGGTCGACCGATCAAGGCTAGTCAAGGCTGATTATAGTGGACAATATCTGAATTATCAATAGCAATGGCCGACAAGTTTTTCTTTTTGGAAAATCTTTGTGTTCATGTGTTCATATTCATATCATATTCACTGTGTACTGTATATAAATTTACCTTTACTGCCCTTTATTTGAGAAAATATGAATCCCATGGGTTTATATGTGTAAAAATAATAGTGTGATATGATTTAATTAATATTGGCTGTATATTGGCCATTGGCCACCTTGCTCTAAGACTTTGGCTTTTGCCATGAAAATATGTAAATAAATAATAAATCTGTATTGATCAACCACTATCTTGTTAAATACTATTTTTTTTTGTTTACTATAGAACGGTCTGTCTCCTCTGCACATGGCGACCCAAGGGGATCACCTGAACTGTGTCCAACTGCTCCTCCAGCACAATGCCCCCGTGGATGATGTCACCAACGATTACCTGACGGCACTGCACGTGGCCGCTCACTGCGGACATTACAAAGTGGCCAAAGTCATCGTTGATAAGAAGGCTAACCCTAACGCTAAAGCCCTGGTGAGAGCAGAGGGAAAAAGAGAACCATGCACAATCAAACTCATAAAACAGCTGCTCGCTCTTTCCTTTCTCTCTCTGCATTTCTTTCTCAGGGTTACAGGGTTAATTTTCCTCTGTTAACAGATGCAGCTGTATGAACGCTAATCTCACACTCTACAATACACAGTTGTGCGTGTTGCCATAGTAATACTGAGACATTCTGATGACACTTGTAAAATAAATATGAACCTCAGAAATAACTTGATTTGAGGTTTAATATAGATAAAATGAGCAAGATTACAAAGCTTTGTCATGGGTTCATTCAACTGGAGGGAGGTTTTTGTGGGTTCTCACTTCTGATAAAGGTGGGTGTGGTGGTATCTCAGTCGAGCTGAGCATGTTTGTGTTCACATCAACAGAATGGTTTCACACCTCTTCATATTGCCTGTAAGAAGAACAGAGTAAAGGTAATGGAACTGCTGCTGAAACATGGAGCATCAATGCAGGCAGTCACTGAGGTACGAGAGAGATATGATGATTGAACTTTCATCAAAACATGTGATATGATATAGTGCCATAAAAGCACTAGAAATGTATTGTCTAGTTTTGAATTGAGTTTAATGTTCATAGGTTTAGATTTGTTTCTAAAGTATCATAGCACAAGCTGTATTGTTTTCATATTTAATATTTTTATTGTTTGTAGTCGGGGTTGACGCCTATCCACGTTGCTGCATTTATGGGTCATGAGAACATAGTGAAACAACTCACACATCACGGAGCCTCACCCAACACCACCAACGTGGTATGTTTCCTCTTTTAGTATAGAGAGTCAATCACAGACATACATTTTGTGAAACTTACTTGTATAAAGGTGATATATATATATATATATATATATATAGCATTTTAAACATTCTATCATACACACAACTTTATGTGTTAGTTATTGCATTTTGCCATCTCAATCTAAATTAATGCAAAAAAAAAAGTTAATAAAAAATGTATATCACATTTTATGTGATGGGGTGGACATGTAATATTTGATTAATCTTGTCAAGCATGAAAAATGAGACCAACCTTTGAATTTGGCTTAGTGAAGACTCATATGATTTCACTTCCTCTTTTCTGTTTTGGGGTGGATATTTTTAGATAAAAATAGATGTATATAAATGTGTGTGTGTGTGTGTGTGTGTGTGTGTGTGTGTGTGTGTGTGTGTGTTTTATAATTGGCTATACTGGCATACTGAATAATAAAATTCATATACTCCTTTGAATTTGTTTACATTAAAAATACTCCATAACATGAATTATATTGTTATATAATGAGTTTAAAACTAATTTTGAATTAATATTAAAGCTTGCAAATCACATGCACATCATTAAATGTTTTGGACACAAATGTTGTATTGTAGAGAGGTGAAACAGCACTGCACATGGCAGCAAGGGCCGGCCAGGCTGATGTTGTCAGATACCTGCTGCAGAATGGTGCTAAAGTGGACATTAAAGCCAAGGTAAGACACACTCACACACAAGCTCAAATTTGAATAAACCTCTGTGCACATCCAGCCACATGACAGATAGTATATGGGCTTTGCAGTTTTGCCTCTCATTTCATCTCTCTCTCCCACTCTCTATTTCCATAACGACAATTTCTAGGATGACCAAACAGCCCTGCATATAGCCAGCCGTCTGGGAAAGTTGGATATCGTGCAGCAGTTGCTTCAGAAGGGGGCACTTCCCAATGCTGCCACCACCTCCGGCTACACCCCTCTCCACCTCGCCGCCCGCGAGGGCCATCAGGAGATAGCAGCTCTCTTGCTGGAGCAGGGAACCTCCCTCTCTGCGGCAACTAAGGTGTGTGTGTGTTTATGTTTGTGCTGTATGCTCGCACACAGTGGGGTTCAAACATTTGAGCCTGATCAGATTCAAGCTGACTTTTCACTGTTTTTTGTTCTTTTTTCTTCTTTCATGCCCATATATACATCCACAGAAAGGATTCACTCCCCTGCATGTGGCTGCAAAGTACGGGCAGTTGGAAGTTGCCAATCTCCTCCTGCAGAAGAAAGCTGCACCGGATGCAGCAGGCAAGGTTGGTGAACATATGCACACATTATTGCACATTAATAGTGATGCAACATGTATATGAGTCACCTTAATGCATTTCATAATACAGCTTGGTCTTACCCCAAATGTGCACTTGATATGGACTTCACTTGGGCATTTTAGTCATTGGTAAAATATTTATATTAATATAATTATAATAAAATATTTATATTTGAACTGTTTCTTGCAAATAACAAATGGTCAGAATAATTGGCTAATTCTGAATGGACTTCAATGGAGAAACCTGCTTTTTGTAGCCAGAAGGTGTAGTTACAACATCTACTACAAGCAGGGGCTACTGTAACTGGGCCACAGTAACCAGCCAAACCATGACGCCTCCTTAAACCACAAGAACAGAGGGCGTCATTTAGGACAGGACCTTCATTTGTCTTTGTCTGTTCATCTGTGTCAACCTTCCTTCAAATGGTTCCACTTATTATTCTTGAACTAACTGTCATCCTCATAAGGTCTGGTTTCCTTAACAAAGATTAAGCTTTTTAATACAATAGTATACAAAAATGTAACATAGAAGCTTAAACTGTGTTAAGGAAAGGCACAACCATCCTTTTTTACTTCATATGTGTGAGCTTATTGCTGCTTGCTTAACATGGAGGCCCAAACCAGCAGAAATTTTAAATAAATAGGTAATAATATAATAATGTAATAATAGGAAAATAAGTAAATAAAACAAATATTGTTTTGAATTAAATGTAATCCTGAATTATTTTTTTATTACTTTGTTTCACTGAGAAAATCTTGCCTATCCAGGGCTGCATTTCCCCCTAGCATCGCAAACCTCGGTTCAAATAAACCTAGTAAACCTAGACAAGTTTTCCTCTGCGTTTACACATACACACACACACAAAAAAAATAGAAACCAACTGGCAACTGGGTGTCTGGGTGTCATTAACCTAAAATCTGCTGACTTGATGACAATGCTGCAAGGAAAGATCACATTAGTTGCTAGCTTCAGCTTCGTGTTTCTATTTCTGTAAAACAGTGGTCACTACAAAATAATTAGATCTAATGCAAACCGGTGAAAATAACTTACAACTCACCAGTTGATCTGCCACATCCCGTCGCAAACCTCCGAAATCGTTTTAAGATCTTCTAACGCTTCCATACGTGAGCTCTCAACCAATGATGTACTGGAGCTACGCAAGGACAGCTTCCCTCATTTATATGTTGTGCACAGATAAATAAATAAATGTCTAAATATAAATACTTGTTGGAATAAAAAAATAAAAAAAATAAAATAATGCATAAATAAATGACAAATAAATAAACAAAAGTTAAAAAGAATTTAAACAAATATTAAAGTAAGAAAAAAGTAACACAAAAATAAATTCACGATTAAATTCAATAAAAAATGAATTATAGTGATTTATTATTATTTTATTTATTTTAATGTTGTTATTTTTATGCATGTTATGTATTTATTTATTTTGAATTTCTGCAGGTTTGGTCCTCCATAATCTTAATGTGGTTTGATGGGATTTCTTCGCTTTTAACTTTAACATGGTGTGTGTGTCTGTGTGTGTGTACTGTATGTGCTGTCCCTGCGTCCTGTGTTTGTGTGTTGCATGCTGGCGTGGGTGCTTGTGGTCATGCTGGGGACTGTGTGTATATTGTAGACTGGGTTAACACCGCTGCATGTGGCTGCTCACTATGATAATCAGAGAGTGGCTCTGTTACTGCTGGACCAGGGAGCATCTCCTCAATCGGCAGCGAAGGTATGAGATTGGGTTTCTGGATTAACCCTTCCATGCCGTTTACCATTTAAAAGCAATTACTGAACCTACTTTACATACAGTACCAAATCACATCTGAAAAGTTACTACGTGCTGTTTGTGACTTTGTTGCCATGTTCAAATCACATTTGTAAAGGGATGTCATGAAGGCTGAAAAATCTGTTAAAAATGAATTAATTAAAAATTAATTGTAAGCAAAATAAACTAAATGCACTCAAACTGCATGGAAGAGTTGTTAAACAGACCATATTCTCACATTGAGCTCTACAGAAATCATTTTCTTTTGTGATCATTTTTTAAACAAATTTTCTCAGAGGAACACAACATTTTCGGGATTAAGCGCAAAGATTCCCGGGGAACAAAACTTTTGTGAGTGAATAGACCATTTTGCGAGATGTAAACAACACTGGTCCAGAAGCACTTCCTGTTTCAGTTTTTTAACACTACATAAACATTGGAATAAAATACAACCAACAGAACATTTAAAACTGAAACAAAAAGTTAAACACACATTTTTAAGATGTTTTCTTTACATTTGAAATAAAGAAACCATTTACAAACTGAAACAGGAAGTATTTCTGTACAAGTGTTGTTTACATCTTGCAAAATGGCCTATACAAAGTTTGTTGGGGTGAATGCAAAAGTTTTGCAAGGAAACATAAAAGCATTGAAATATAACTTTTCCTGCTACATATCTCATATTTTTTCCATGGTCTTGTCCCTTTTGATATATTTTTGCTGTTTTGAAATATTTTTCATGAAAAACAAGGCAAAAGATTGAGTATATGATTTTTGCAGTTCTAAATTTAATTGGTTGCTTTTTCCCCCCGGAGTTCATGTACCTTGAGTGATGTAAATGTAATCTCCATGAAAACAGGTTGGGTATTTGTTGGGGAATTAAGTGATTAGTTACTTCTGACAGATTTCTTATAGTCTCTGCTTGGTTTAAGTAATCAAGAAAAGTACTGAAAAAAACAGTAAAAAAATGACTGCATCTTTGCATTTTATTTGTCTCTCATTCTCTCTAGAATGGCTACACACCTCTCCACATTGCAGCTAAGAAGAATAAATTGGACATTGGGACAACGTTACTGGAATATGGGGCGGAGTGTAACACAGTGACCCGGCAGGGCATCAGCCCCCTCCACCTGGCAGCACAGGAGGGTGGTGTGGACATTGTGTCCCTGCTGCTCACCAAACATGCAAATGTTAATATGGGCAATAAGGTAAACATACTTACATTCGCATAAACACACAGAGCACAATATTGTAGATTAAAAGTAGTTTGACTCACTGTATGTCTTTGTAAACAGAACGGTCTCACACCGTTGCACATGGCTGCACAGGATGACAGGGCAGGCGTTGCTGAAGTGCTGTTGAACCATGGAGCAGAAATTGATGCCCAAACTAAGGTCAGGGGTCAGGACTTGTGGCGTTTCCGTAATGCATAACCAGCACTAGCAGACTGATTCATTCAGAGGTTCATTGTCAACTGCGGTGTGTCTGATATTCATTTGTCCTTCTTATTCTCCTAATAGAGTGGTTACACTCCGTTGCATGTGGCATGTCATTATGGCAACATGAAGATGGCTAACTTCCTGTTAGAGAATCAGGCCAGGCCTAATGCCAAAACAAAAGTGAGTCTGTGTGTAGCTTGTCAAAAGATACATTATCTTGTTTTGCATGTAAACTGACTCTCGCTGTCGTTCTGTGCATAGAACGGTTACACACCTCTTCACCAGGCAGCACAGCAAGGCCACACCCACATCATTAATATGCTACTTCAGTATGGAGCTTCGCCCAATGAGCTCACTCTGGTGAGTACTGAGGCATTTAAAAAAATCATACTTTATTCAACAAGAATAAATTAAATTGATCAAAAGTGACAGTAAAGACTTTTACATTGTTTAAAAAAAATATTTTAAATAAATGCTGTTCTTTTGAACTTTCTATTCTTCAAAAATCCTACTAAAAATGCATTGTGGTTTACACAAAATCAGACAAAATCCAAATTCTGATCTGTATAGACTACATTTTTTTTTTGTTCGAGAAGCTGTTTCACTCAGATTTTCAGATATATCAACAATGATATTTATAAGATGTTTCTTGAGCTCCAAATTAGCATATTATAATTAAATTTTAAAACATATCCAATTAGAAAACATTTATTTCAACTGTAATAATACTTCACACTATTACTGTTTTTACTGTATGTTACTTTGATCGAATAAATGCAGTATTGGTGAGACTTCTTTAAAAATTTTACAGACTACAGAGTAGTGTACCTTTCACTTCTCTCTGTACTATTATGAAAGAAATGCCTCATTTACAGATAATTTAGTATACAGTAATGTTTTGTGTGCTTGTGTGTGTGGCAGAATGGGAACACGGCTCTCTCCATTGCTCGCCGACTTGGGTACATCTCCGTAGTGGACACGCTGAGAGGAGTTACAGATGAAAACCTCACTGCCACGGTAACATACTCTCTATCTGTCTCCTGAGCTCCCCTTCCACTTCCCTCAACATCCTCTAATGCAGCAACAATGTCCACAATAAACTTAGAATACCAAACAACTGCATCATGCAAATCACTTTTAAGCATAGTGTCTGAGTAATTTAATTTAATTTTTACATTATTTCTTTATTTCAGTCCATGTTGTTTATTTTTTATTTTTATTACACTTAAATTCGAATATTAGATGAATCTTTGGATCTATATTGGATATTTTATTCATTATGACTCATTTCTTCTATTTACGTTTAGATTACCTTTGCTGAAAATTTTAAATAATTATACTGTTATACTTTTACTGAATCTGGAATTTATCGATTATCGGCCATAACATGAAAATAACATCATTCTTTTTACATTGATAGTTTGTGTTTTTTTTAAAGTTGTCATATAATGGCATATTACCAATATAATTTGCTATTTTATACTATTTATTCTTATGGAAGTGCCTCTAACTTTTGTTGTATTTTGCATGTTTTCCATTTTTGCCCAGCCTGTAACTGAGAAACACAAGATCAATGTCCCGGAGACCATGAATGAGTTCCTTGACATGTCTGATGATGAAGGTACAGCTGAATTAGTACTGATCTAAACACACACACGATGTTTCACCTTTTCTTTGTGAAATATATAGGTTTATAATGTGGAAAAGAGCTCTTTACTCCGCTGTGACCATATGCACACTTATGTCAGTGAGGCAGTTGTTGAAATATCATTTAAACTAGTCTTGCATCCAGTGGTACATTCAAATTTAGTTATTTTGACAGTTTCCCCTCTAGCTTGCACCATGATCACTGGGATAACACTTTATACCTTTTTTAATCTGTGTGTGAGAGGGCGTTTATGTTTAACCTATGACTGTGCACATGTTTGACAGTTGTGAAAGATCACGAAGCCCAGACTGATGGGGAAGAAGGTACACGCTTTCACAGTTCTGTTTTTTCGCTCCTTTTTAATCATCCCTCACTTCACGCACACACTCACTCGGCTTTGATGCGTTCCTCTCGTCTGGCTTTGCAGTGCACTGTGTCTGTTTTCTTAAGTCTGTATGTACTTAACCACGAGTGTGATTGCTGTGATTTCCTGTGAATGCTAACTTTACACACACAGTTTTCTTCCCCTTCATGACTTACACATATTTACAAATGCTCTCACATAGAAACACAACAACATGCCCATACAAGCCTGTGTGTGACTCATACAGTTGCCTTGGATACAGTGAAGCTGATGTGCAGTGGATCAGGAGGAGAAGAAAACACTCCACGTGTTGTTGACTATGATGCCAAACTCTCTCTCTCTTGTCTCCTGGTTCAACGCTGAAATATTCATGAGCATCCCTCTCTGCACCCCTCTCCATGGTTACACAGCGAGCTAAGGGTGTACGGTTACCATGTGTGTCAGCAGATACACTTAGAATCGCGCAGGTGACACTGACTTCACCCACAGGTGTCACCCCTCTACCTGAGAGAGATAGAGAGACGATCTTAGAATATAGTAAAGCAGTAAAACGTAGAAGTCTACTGTTGAAACTGCTGTCTGAGCAGTATGTGCATTAGTGCGCGCGTGTGTGAGTGTCTGTTGGCAGCAGACGCCTATAATATATCTATAGATTATCCTGTTAGTTGTCTGTGTATTGAGAGGGGCAGGCAGGCTTTATGTCTGTCAGAAGCAATGACCTCTCCACTTTTGATCCAATCTGATTTTATAACACACCTGCTTGTTGTCATATTATGGTCGAGACTGACTAATGACGTCTATTGTTTTTTATTTTACACTAATTACCTAACAACCTTCCTTACAGAAACCTTTTTGCATTACTAGATTTTAATTTAGATGATTTACTTTCTAACTAGTTATTTTTGTATTATTGAAATGCAATTATAGTATAGTTTTTTTATATTTTCAATTAGCCTTTATTTGTATTTTCTGTTTTAATTTGAATTTTAAGTTAATTTTAATTGTAATCAGTTTGTTATGTCCCTTTTTATTTGTTTTTGTTTTAAAATATTACTATTTTGGATTTTTTTTATGTTATTTTACTTGTAGTTTTATTTCCTGTTGTTAATTTTTGTGCTTTAACTCAAGGCAACATTTCTAATTTTGTAGTTACATTTTTAATGGCCTTTCCAGTTATTTGTAATGGATAGGGTAATTAAAAAAAAAACTATAGCAATAATTGTCTATTTTCTTTAATTATGAAATTAAAAAAACAACTTTGTGTCATACAATAAAATCATAATGTAGTTTTTTAAATAACATTATTTTTTCTATATTTTATTGTCATAAATATAACATTTATAATGACTATAAAAATAATTTTTCATTTTTGAATTTTTTTTATTATGTTTTAAAATTGTATTTACACCAGTATCCAGGCCTTGTAATCACACCAGTTGAATTCCCTGATATTTTCCGGGGCTGTGTGAACAACGTATTTAATCCTTTCATTAAAAAAATAAAAATAAAAAATACAGCAAAATCCATATAACTATAACTGTATAGTATATACTTGAAAGAAAAGTGCACTTCCTTAGTTATGTAATGTTCTTTATCACTTTGTACGGTAATGTCTAGAATGTTCATGTTCAACTGTGACTCTGAATGTGTGCCTGAGAGACCTATTGACATTAGCTGATAACTTTACCACACAGACTTGTATTAGCATTTAAACTGCTGTATTAACGTTTAAACATATTTCAGAAGGTATTTCCGTTTTTATTTTTAAAATTATTTTATATTTTCAAACAGTTTTTAATAGTTGGAGTTAATAACACTGGAACAGTTTGAGTTAATAATAACACTGGAACAGATCTGTTAACTTTGTATGATTCTGGGGTGGATTTCATTAGGGTTTATCAATAATACAATAGCCTACTTCAACAATTATTGAGACGTGAGCATCCCAAACAGCAAGGACCATTTCAAATTCCCAAAAGTTAGTTTCCAACATTCTGTATTTGTGAGGATTTTTCTTTTCTTTTATAAATTGACCCCTTTAGAAGTAGCCAAACCACACACACGCACACACACTCATTAGAGAAGCGCTTGCACTGTCTCCCTCCCTTCATTCTCCTGAGAGAACTATGTTGACAGTACTTGGTGTCTTGTTACCACCTTGCACTTGCTGCTAGACCTGCAAAATCTTCAGCAGTACATACACACACACACATCAGACCTGCTCCTGCGCGCGTGCGTGTTCAGTGTGTGTGCGGTGCGCGCGTGTGTGTGCGATGCGCTCGCTCTCACGCGGGAGGCTGGAAAAAGAGCAGAGCTTCCCTGACATGTGAGAGTGCAGCTTTGGTAGATCCTCCTTCACTTGACCCAGGCTGCCTTGTGATTTAACTTTTACCGGGCGAATGAACGGATGTAAATTTCGCACATCCAGCCACGAGAGTTCTGGTCGACTCGGGACGACCGACTCTCACATGATCAACCGGAATAGACCAACCTCACCATCAGTTATTTTCTCAGAGGATACAGACTTGATTGAGAACTTAAAGAAGTATCGGGGGAATACGCTAATACCGGACATATCAGTGTCGGAGTGGGATATGGCAGCGCTTTTATGTGAGTCGTTGTGTCAGAATACTGCGGTGTTTTTGGGGCTCTGCTGCATACTGTGTACACCGGCTGGACACTGCTCGGATTTGTTGTCCAGTAACGTTACACTTTTGAAAGTCCAAATGACGTAAAATACCGTGTCTTCTATTTCTAGACGGGGTCATCTATTTGTCTTTGTCATGAGTGTTCTTTGTCATTAAGTCGTTAATTCGGTACCGGAGAAAGGAATTAGCGAGCCGGTTAGGGAAACGGAGGAGTTCTGAAGCGGGAGGGGAGGGGCTGCAGCACGCAGAGAGAGAGAGAGAGAGAGAGAGAGAGAGAAGAGGAGGACAAGCAAAAGTCGCGTTTATGAGAGATACGAAAAAGATGTTGGCTGTGGCTCAAAACCTTGAGAACATTGCATACAGTATAGATGTCATTTTGTGCATCGTAGGCGCCCTGATTTAGTACAATAACGAGACACCCTGAAAACCATAAGAGCGATCTGCCTAGATGGCGTTGAATGTTATGAAAATAATGTTAGCAGCTAACGAGGTTTTAAGACGCAGTCGTTGCTTGTTTTGTCATAGTGACTATTTGTTTGTTTTTTTGCAAGTGTTTTTTAATAAAACAGCTTTGTTCATTTTGACAGATACAAAAACCTTTACAATTAAATCTGTAATTAAACTAGCTATACAAACTAGCAAGCCTAAACTATTTTGCTAGTGTAGGTAGGCCTATATCTTCAAGCTGCTGACTATTTAAAAAGTACCTAAAACCCAGTTAAAACTCAGAACAGCAAACTTAGGTGTGTTAAAAAGCCCAGAATAAAAGCAGATACGGACTGGCATAAATCATATATGTAAAACTAAACTATTAAACTTAATATTTGTGATATTTCTATACCACTTAAAAGCTGCCAGGCTAAGATGATTTGCTAGTCATATTTTAGCTAGAAAGATCCCAGCTTGCTTCAAACACCTAAAACCAGTAAACAGACCATGCTGAGTGTGAGAGACCTCCAGCATAGCCTGGATTTAGCTGTTTTTCATCAGCTTTTAGAAACTCTTGGGGGTGTGATGGAAACGTGCTTTAAAGCAGGAGACGCAGTGGTGTCCTGATGCAGCAATAACTGTTTTCTCTATGTGTTGGTGAAATATTGCCAACTAAGCTTCTGTTATTCACAGCGGGGACAGAAAAACACCCAGGTGTTATGTGACATAGATTAATAATCTAGAAGCTGCGAGCTGGATGTTTGCATGACACAAGAGGACTGTGTGGTCTGGTAGATTATTTACACCACAAGAGACGATGCACAAATTGTTGCCATTGTGAATTTGAGCAAGACACCTAACTTCAGATTGTTCTTGTGGGTCTGTCTTGGCAATAAGTGAACTTTGGTTTTATTTAATTCGAAGAACGAAGGGAAGCTGATTGCCGCAGCTGCTGATAGGTCACCTTACCTGGTTCACCTTCAAGTGAGCTCACTTTAGGCCCGTCTCATCCCTGCAGGTGAAGATGCAATGACTGGCGAGACTGAGAAGTATCTTCGGCCACAGGACCTGAGGGAGTTGGGGGATGACTCCCTGCCGCAGGAGGGGTACATGGGTTTCAGTATTGGAGCCCGCTCTGCCAGGTAACAGCACTTATATACTTTATTTATATGAATGCTTGCTTTTTTATGAAGCTGTTTGTTACCTATTCACTGGTTCTCCATGAGTGGCACAAATATATGTTGCAAGTTATGGCAGGTGTACTGTAGATGTTTGGAGATGTTTGGATGAAGGATGATGTGGATAGATTTAGGATGTGGAGTAAGACAAGGGAATAATGTTCAACTCTAAAAGCATTAGGCCTACAGTCTTAAAAGGCATGTTACAGAGAGCTAGTAAGCTAACAAACTAAAACACCAAGTCCAGGCTGTGGGCGTTTTGTTTTAATGACAGAACATTGTGCTTGTGCATTAACTTTCAGTCTGCATTAGTAAAATGCTTTAAGAACAAAAATATGGCAGTAAATCAGGAAAGAGAGAAAGCCAAATCTCGGCCAGATTCACTCTCCATTCAGAGCTGTCAGTCTTCATATCCTGTTGTTTACTGGAAATAAATAAAAAAAACTGGCATTTTGGTTGTACTGTTCCCACTACACAAATTCAACTCACCATGTGCCATGCCATTCAAGTTAATGTATTATTAGGTGTCAGGATAAAATTATGAGAAATTATGCAAACAGTTAGTGCTTTTAGTGCAGATAAATCTTAACAGTATTTAATATTTTTAAAGAGGTAATATCATACAGTTATCCCACTTGAAATTGTTGCATGTTCTGCAACTTTTGTCAAAAAATAGTAATAATTCATGCATGGTTGCAAACTGATTTTATCAAACAGTTAAAAAGTGACTGTAGAGTTCCCAGTTGTTGAAAACCAGACACTTTAATATAATTCACAGCAAAAACATTGTAAGATTGATTGGAGATGTACAATGTAAATAGATTTGAATAGAGGATTATGACTGCAAGTTCTATTTCAGTACACATAGTGGATACTTAAAGGGATAAGTCACCCAAAAATTAAAATTATTATTATTTACTCACCCTCAAGCCATTCAAGGTGTATAACTATCTTCTTTTCTGATGAACTCAGATATAATATACCTGATCTTCCTAACTTAAGAATGGCAGTGAATGGGGGACGAGATTTTGAAGCCCCCCCCCCAAAATGCATCTGGCCATCATAAAATATAATCCATTTGGCTCCAGGGGGTTAATAAAGGTCCGAACCGAAACAATGGGTTTTTGTAAGAAAAAAATATGTTTAAAAGTAAACTGTATAAGCTATAATAATAACTAGCTTCCTGGAGACAGCCAGATTTGTAACGGAAGAGTAACCCCTGACCTGACGTATGACACAATGACGAACGCAGAAGCGCAGAAGACAGACCAAAACAAAACACAAGTCACAAATTAGGAGCCTAACTGAGAAATTTTAAGGAGCAATGTCAGAGAATTTGGAGAATTTGTTTAGAGCGAGCCGCACCGTACCATACAGTTGAAAAGCACCACAAGCGTGCCGAAGTATGGATTACTTTTGTGATGGATGGGTGAACTTTTCTTTGCTTCAAAATCTCGCCCCCATTCTCTCTCATTTTAAACCTTGGAAGAGCCAGGATATTTTTAAATATATCTCCAATTGTGTTTGTCTGAAAGAAGATAGTCATAGGATCTAGAATGGCTTGATTAATCATTAATCATTTAATGTAAATTATAAGATCATTTAAATCCTCCCCCCATCCCTTTAAACATGGTCACATTACATGTTGTGTCCATCAACACTTTCAATTTTAACATGCAGTTTACAGTAATTATGTGGCCTGAACTACCTAATGCATTGACCCATGTTGTGCTTTGTGGCATGATCTCCTATGTTGGTTTGGTATTTATATGGTCTATTTATGCTTTTTGTTTGATTAGCAAAAATACACGTGACCGAGCATCTTTTATGCGGTTATTACCACTTGGATGACTAATTGTAGTCTGTATGTTTTGTTAATGAGTAATGAAACATAATCAAATGAATCTTGACAGCTTAGTTTGAGGACACTTCATAACAGGGCGATTCCACAGTATCGGTCCACAAGGAGTGTAATGAACTATATAGATTGAATAATACCCAGGTGTTGTCATTTTTTTATTTTTTTGTTCATAATTTCGTTAAAGATAGATGTAAGAAATAATAAACTTAGTTTTATCCCACTAAGCCTTGGCATTATCATGTAATGAGACTTTATTTTATTTCCGTCCCCAGAAATTGCAGGT
>JAOTRC010000013.1:15109071-15119152 GCA_027497675.1 Cyprinella lutrensis
ACAATGGCTTTCTGCATGAAGATTGAATTTTGCAGACTTTTGTCCTCGCAGTAAGCCCGATACTGTGGAATCGCCCAACAAGGATGATGTCCTTGTAAGCACAGAATCTGATCAGATATTACACATTTTAGAAAAAAGCCACATGATGTTGTATGCCTAAAGGTAAACATTTTCAACAATGTTTTTCAGTACCTTTTTAGCTACGTTTATCAGAAAGGTTTAGTGCAGATAACACACATTTGTGGTGTTTTGTGCCCATCCCCATTTAAGAGGTCATCTCGTCAGGATCTGGTTGTCATTGCAGAAGAATGGTGAGTGTAGGTGAGAGAAATGGGACACTCGGATGGAAAGGTTCCAGTCCTGTCATGCAAGCATTATGTGGCACAATGGAGCCTAATTTTCTGTTGTTGCACGGGACATTTAGTTCTGATTGGCTGGCCTTTGTTTGCCGTCATAGCATTCGAGGACACAGAATAAATAACTGAAAACAATGACGTCATCACAGGGAAGGGAGCACTGAGTGACAAAGCCTGGAGAGTGCGTGACTCTGTTTGTGTGATCGTGAAGGTGTGATGTGATGGAAACAGACCTCCAGTCTCCAGTTATCACCTGTAGTTATGATGGATTCAGGACTTCGGGACTTGTGTAGCTCAGAGGGAAGAATTAGCTCTATGGTTTGCTGTATTTGGATATGGACACAAGAGGTATTAAATAGTCAAATGTGAGTCAAATTAGCTATAGATGATTGCTAGATTCAAGTCATTTGCAAAATACTCAGTATCCCAGCTGCTTCGTCAAGGTAAGACACATTGTGTTTCAGGTCTGAAATTTAGTTTGAATTGCTTTAGAAATGCGTAATGCTATATGGGTTATTACTATTTTGATGTTTCTTAATGATATTACACTCTACAGTTTCATATTCTGCCTCTTTTATTTTGTTAACATCAGCCCGGCATTGTTTGCTCTTAGATTGGGCTACCAATGTCGCACCCAGTCCTTTCTAGGAGCACAACACATGCTGTGGCAGAGCCTCAGTGCCATGCTTAACTCTCACTGCTTCTGCCACGTCCAGTACATTTTACTCTTTTCTCTTTCTTGGCTTCTCTCACTCTCTCTAGCCCCAGGATAAGGTAAGAGTGATGTCTTACTCTCTGCCTTTCTCTTCCTGTGCCTTTCGCCTTCTCTCTCTGTAGCTGTCGTTTCTGTCACTGCCCCTTTCCATACGTACTACAACTCCCATCATGCCTCGCTCCACCATGTCATCTGGTGCAGTGCGTTTCTATGGAGTCTCATCCCTTTCATACACTGAGGCCTGAGCTCCTCAAAGTCCTGCATCTCAACTGGAGTTCTGATCTCTGAACTCCCCTTGTGTTGACGTTTGATTTATTCTATCTGGCTCCGAAGACAAACCTGAGCTTCTTATCAGTTACACAAAAGCCATCTAACACTTCTGAAGGCGGATTATAAATCGAAAGGATGTGAGGAGTTTTTTAATAAAAGGAAAAGCGGGCAGTAGTTGTGTGTGTGTTGTGAAATAGTGTTTTAATTGCTGAAATATTAATGATTAGTGTGCTAACTATTATATTTTGGTTGCTTTGAGTTTTTGTTCTGTGTGGCATGGACTGTGTGTTTATAGATGTTGTGTGTTGCTGTTGTTTCAGTTGTGATGCTCGATGTAACATCCAGGGACAAAAGCATCAAGCTGATCAATTGCAATGCCACATTTAATTGGCCATTACTCACAACATTGATCACAGATCAATTGCATTGCAAAATTAAGAATAGATATGGTGTTCTAAGCATGTTTGGTTATAATAATCTCTAGTTTGCTTTTGATAGAGAATAGTTATTCCAAGCACACATATGATCGCAAAACATCAGATAGGAGGCAAATGATTATAACATAGCTAAGCCTGGAAAAGAGAACATGCAATGCACACAAAGCAATAGTACAGCCCTCTTTCAAAATTATGTCTCTGTTCAGAATGATATAATTAGACTGAGAGAAAAAGTGCAAAGTAAAGGAGGAAAATGATGAAGAACGAAAAGAAAAAGAGATGAGTTAATGCAGTGGAGGGAAATGAGAGACTGCAGAGAATGGTCATTCAGCTGCTCCATTACTATAGACCGATAAAAACAATGGCGATCAGGACGAATGAAACTGACGTGCGCGAGGAAGACACAGAAAGGCGGTTGTAAACTCATTCATCCAAAGACTAGCACACAAACCAACACAGTTTCTTCTGTAAACACACCGTCGTGCACAGTTCTGCTGTGTGTGCTACAGTGCTGTACTGTACCTTTAAATCCTGCTGATTGCTGCAGAATTTTCAATCTCTCATACACAGTGTACAACCCAAGACTGCTGTCCTGCAGAGATCCAGGCATTTCTAAGAGCACTGCAGAAGAGTGCACACATGCACATGCAGTCGTACATTTGAAATGAGATCAAATTGTCAGTTTATTATTTTTGGCGCTTGCAGTAACTGCTCTTAGTGGATAGTTTTTATTTAAACCTTTTAATTTTACTAGCACTAGCATACAAAGCGTAAGACTTCTGCTTATTTAAATATACACTACAGTTCAGAAGTTTATGGTCAGTAAGAGTTTTTAGAAAGAGATTTTTCTAGCTATTCATCAAATATATGGGATAACGCTGGTTTCTGATTCAGTTATGCTTTAATTTAATTAGTTTTAGTTTGACGTTTATATAGCTACTTATATTTTTCATTCTTGTTCTGTTCTAAATAGCGTTAAATTGAAAGGATGTTTATAGTGTTTATAATGTTTGTAAACATTTAGCTTTATTCACAGGTATATTTTAGATTATTTTTGCATGTAATAATAAAATGCGTCTTAAACACGACTTTTTGCGCGTGTGTAGTATATTTTTTACTACTTAAATTACTTTTAAACTGATAACTGATTTGAACTGATATTATTAATCGGTCAAAATTCCTATTACGGGTAAACCAGGTAATTGTAAGCTTCCCTGTTGTCCATTCAACACCTCCTCTACATGTCTGCCCATTTCGGTTTTCTTCTTACTTCCTCCTCTCTGTCCATCAGACATCCCTTTCTCTCCACTCTTCTCTGAAGGGTTTGCTTTTGTTCTCCCTGGATGTTGCATGTTGTAACTTTTGTGTTTTTGTTTTGTGTTTTTTTTTTTGTTCGTCCCTGTTTGTGTCTTTTGCTTTGTGTTTGTGTGTATCTGCTTGTGCGTGTGTACATATGTGAACCTCTTACACACTCCAGTCTGCGCTCCTTCAGCTCAGACAGGTCCAACACTCTGAACAGAAGCTCCTTCGCCCGAGACAGCATGATGATTGAAGAGATGCTGGCGCCTACCAAAGACACGGTGAGAATCCCTACTCTTTTTATCTCTCTCTCTCATTCAGGATTGTTATACTCTGTGTCATACTTACAGAAAGCAGTAAGAATTAAGCAATTCTTATTTTTATCTTTCTTTTTGCCAAATACACCATAGTGAAGCCAAGGCAATCCTAGAATACTTAGAATGCTAGAATGAAATGATGAAAAAAAAATCATATTTATAAACAGTGTTGTATTATATTTTATACTACTTTACTATTTATTAATATTTTGAATTAGCTTTTATTTTTTATATTTTATCCGATTTTAAGGGAAATCATTTGTAAACCTTCACCAACAAAGGAGAATACGTCAATATGTTTCTAAATATGTGTCTTGATTATTATGATGTCAAAATATAAGTTTAAACCCTTTCTCTGAGTTTGCATGTTTGACTGTCCACATACAGTATTATTCTTATAGAAAAAGTTCGCTGTTCAAGAGAAGTGTCTTTAGTGATTTTTTTTATTAAAGCAGTGTCCAATTATTAAAGATAAAGTATACATTTGAAGTAAATGTTGTTTGGCCTATATTAAGGATTGAATCTGCTGTGAAGTGTAACAACACCAGCACCAATATATAATTATTCATTCATTCAATACTGAGAACATATTTAAATTGACTTACTTTTTTACCTCAAAGTGTTGTGTGTGTGCAACTGCACCGCTATGAGATATCAGACTTGATCTACATCAACACTGACTGGTCACCACTAGAAATGATGCACTTTCACATTTATAATTGTGTGTTTTTACCAAATGTACTTGCATAAAAAAATGGTACAGCTAGCTTATTACAGTTAGCAAATTCTGCAAAGCACTTTTGCTGTTATTGATGTGGGATGCAGTAAGGTTAGGATAGGTTTGGTAGTATGGGTTGGTTTAAGGTTGTGTTAAGGTGTAAGGAAAGGGTCAACGCTGTAAATAAAGATGTCATTACAGAAATAAGTTACCGCTGTACTTGCATGCTGGTATTTTATTTTTAAATACAAGTACAATCATGTAACAACAAATACTTAATTTAAATGTTATTACATAGTAGTTAAAGACACTCGATAATTGAAATAAAGATTTACTTTTTATTTCATTTTTTGTCTGGCATACATCCTCAGGACTTTCCACAACACAGCAAAATGTCCTGGTATATTTGTGTTGGGTCCCATGGGGTTTGCGAAAGCCCGGTCCCTATCCTCACAGAAAAAAAAACACACTCTTCTCTTTTCTCCAATGTCACATTCTCATTTCCAAATGCGCCTTGCGACTCTACAGTCTTGAGACTTTTAGTCTAATAATCAAAATGCTTGACCTTAATCTATCCATAAACAGATGCTGGCAGAAAGAGAGAGAGATGGAGAGTCAGACTTGGACTCTGTCAAGCTTTTCCATGATGTGTTTTCCTGTTCAGAGTTCGGTTGTGCTTTTCATTATCAGGAGCAAATGTTCACACCATTCAATAGAATTTGATATAGGTTGATATAGTTATTAGTCCACTGAATTTGTTTGATTAAAATTTGAATTGGATTCACTTATGCACATCAAATATGACAATATTAGCCTTAACTAAAAATAAGTGTTATGAGGTTTAGTATTCATACAGCCTTGAGAGTTCCTTGAGAGTGCAAGCAAATGAGTGCGATCCTGCATACTAAACAGTTTTATTTTTCCTTCAGTGTCAGATGTGTTCTTCCTAAAGTGATTGAGCGGCCTGCCTTGACATCTTTTTGGCATCATTCAAGTGTTCATTTTAGGTTTGATTAGGTAGACAGATCACTAGGTTTTAAACAACATCAGATAAAGACTTTTTTACACACTACTTATTTCCTCTCTTTTTGTTTGGTAGAGCAAAGATCACATTTTCCTCCTTTACAGCAAGTAGCATAAACATGCCTGTATGTGTGTTTTTCTTTTAAAGCTTCAGAGTGTATTTAAAGATATTTCCTACATGGTGGACCCTCAGAATAAGGTACAGGTTCCTGATAGTGACCATGTTAGTCATCACTCTCCATTCTTTTTCCATTCTCTCATTACCAAAAAATCCGAACACGCTCGTTTTCTCTCATTTAGTCGCTCACTGGTATTTGTATGTTATCGTTTGTTTATAAATATAAGCTCCACCCCCACATGCAGCCATCTCAGTGTTTATTTCATGGTCTTTCACTCATTGTGTTTTTATTTTCTTGTCTTATTGAGTGTCCTGTTTGAAGCCGTGTTTCATCCAAATGCATCAATAAGGTGTTTCCGAAGACATTGTTTTCTTAACTTCATATCTTGGCAGTTTTACAAGGCATCTCCGGAGATCTTTGGAGTCATCGAATTAAAAAAAATATATATAACAATTTAATTTTATCATATCATCTCTAAATGTAACATTTACTAAATGTAAATATTATAACAACCTGCACACACCTTTAAAAGGGGGTAAGCAACTTTCCTGACCCCATATCATTATGTTTGGATGTGTTTACAGCACCTCGCAGTGACTCGTGAATACAACAGCGAGTGTATGCGACGGTACAGTTGGACCCCTGACACAGTGGACCACTCACACAACACCGCATGCAGTCCCGTGCACTCTGGGTAAGAATACGATTTTGTGTTTAGATTTTTTAACACGATTTTAAAGGATGCAAACACATTATTATATTTTGATTATATATGATGTTTATTATACACTACTGTTCAAAAGTTTGGGTCAGGTGAGATTTTTGAATGGTGCA
Organism: Cyprinella lutrensis; assembly: GCA_027497675.1. Taxonomy (NCBI): domain Eukaryota; kingdom Metazoa; phylum Chordata; class Actinopteri; order Cypriniformes; family Leuciscidae; genus Cyprinella; species Cyprinella lutrensis. The sequence continues at coordinate 15,115,160 of JAOTRC010000013.1, forward strand.
AGAAGTCTCTTATTCTCATCAAGGCTGCATTTATTTGATTAAAGTTACAGGAAAAATGTTGTGGTTATTACAATTTAAAATGACTGATTAAAATATATTAATAAATAATTTAGAATACAATTTCTAATTTATAGTGTAATTTAGTCCCGTATGGCAAAGCTGAATTTTTAGCTGCTATTGCTTCAGTTTTCTGCTTTATATTATCCTTGTGCTGCTTAATATTTTTTTGTGGAAACCTTAATACATATTTCTTCAGGGGTTTTTATGTATTGAAAATTCAAGAGAACAACGTTTATTTGAAATTGAAATATTTTGAGACATTATAAATGTCTTTGTCACATTTAATCAATTTAATGCAAATTTTTAATTTGTTTTAAAAAAAGTTCTTGCTGACCTTTAACTTTTGAACAGCAGTGCTCAACCCCCCTTATTTCACAGTCGAATTGTAGTCGAAGAACAGTCGAAGGTGTAGTCATTTCCAGAAGGGGCAATTATGTCAACATTGCCATTCATTTCGATTCTAAAACTTGACTCCCTACTTTTAACCACCTATTTCTCCTAAGGGGGGGACCGAGCATATCATTAGTGTATTATAATGATACCATTTATGATTTGTGGAAGATGATTTGACCCAACCAATCTGCAAAGATGATGCTGTTTTGGGCAAGGCATGCGAAAAGCTTTTACATTGGCTTCATTGAGTTTGTTTTCCTTTAGGTTCCCCCCCGATCCACGCACACACTTCCTTCTGCATTGCACATAATTGATTTTTGATTTGCTTACGTGTATGTCAGCTGTTTTACCATGACAGCAACTGTAATAATGAATGTTGTTTATTTTTACCTCCTGCTTTCTGTTCTTTTTTTCTTTTTGTTAATTTTCCTTTTGCAGCCCTTCCTCCCCGCTTCCTCAGTATGACTCCAGGTGAAAACTGAGTCCGGTGACATCACTCTTTCTATAGCTTTCTGTCCTGTCCTTTCCCAATATTTTTCATCTGTTCTCTCCTGTATTCTTTCACTCTTTATCTCTTTCCTGTTCTCCGTTGTTTTATTCCCTGTTTTATCTCCTCATCTGTGTGAGCGCTCCTCCACACTGGGTGTGTGAATAGCCGGTCTGTGGAAAATGGACCTCACATACTGTACATTCAGAGATCAGCAACTTCAGCACATTTCTCAAATAAATTGCAGATCACTCATTACACACTAGTACTACCACCATCAGCACATTAGGAAATGAGTCATGAAAGGGAGATTTTTGTCATGTTTTTCACTTCTCAATGTGAAATCACCTGTTAAAGCTGCATAATTTTTTTTTCACTAGGAATAGGCAATATATTGAAATGTTACAATGTATTTGTGATAATTTTTGCTCATTTAAAACTAATTCTGAATTTCACAATGATGGTGACACGGTTAGTCCACACCATTAGACATTGTCCCTGTCTTGTTAGTGTGAGAGCGTTTAGAGTGTCCCTGATTCAAAGTTTACGCTAATTCAGAAACTTGTTTACGTCATCACTCGACATTGTTCCTGGAATCCTTGAGGTGACATATCTTGTGTATTAAATATATATTTATTATAGATATGGAAGCAGTTTGTTTTACTATTTATTATTATATTGATCCATATAAAAGGAAATTATTAAATGTCATTCTTCCGTGAGATTTTTAGTTATTTATTTATTGAAAATAATGTGAAAAACATCTTCGTCATTGACTTAACCGTTTTAGTTCCTACATTAAACAATTTTAATTGTAATTCACTGGATGTTTGGTCAAAATGGTCCCTCTAACAATAAAAACATACTTTCAAGCCATTTTAGAGCAAAATTTGTATACAGTACTGTAAAGTTTTGAGTGTTTTTAAATACTTTTATTCACCAAGGATGAATTAAATAAAAAATTATGATCAAAAATTACATTAAAGGCTTGTTTAAAAAAATTCAATTTCAAATAAAGTTAAATTAAATATATATAAATTATATATACTGCATATTTATATATAAATATAAATTAAATTGCTGCATAATGTAGCTTTGCAATCACAAGAATTAAGTTTTAGAATAAACTAATTTAATTAAATTTTATAGAGTATCAAAATAGCAAATCGTTATTTTAAATTGTAATAATATTTCACAACATTTCTATTTTTTACTGTACTTTTGATCAAATATATGCAGCCTCGGTGAACAAAAGAGAACATAAGAGACTTCAAAAACACAAAATCTTGAGTGTAATATTTGATTTCATCAGTAGGTTGAAAAATGTCACAATTTCGCATTTTAGCTGCGCTTCCCTGCCCACATCCAGTGTTGGGATCTCATGTGCATGTAACAAAGACACAATTGCATTCAGTTCACATTAACAGATAATGGGTGGTTGGGGTTTTCTGTCCACCTGTGGAGGGGCTTCTGGTCACACTGTTGATCACTGATCTCTGCTTCGAAACAATTGATCTTGGCAGTAACGTGATAGCATTTGACTCCGAGTCATGAATACAGTGACTGTGATAATATTTTGGTAGGTCAATATTCAAGAAATCCCTTGTGTACCTTCTAAGTGTCTCTGCTGCTGTTGAATGAGGGATAAAATGCTGCCAGGTTTAACAGCTCGAAGCACTGTCACTCTTTTTAATTGTTTCTCCTCTGTCTCTATCTCTCTTGCTGTAATGGTCTGTTCTCGCTTCCTGTTTCTCCTTATTTTCTGTCTCTGCTTAGACCTTTGCTTTCTCTCTCGCTCTCTCTTTCCTCACCACGTGTGTTGGGTGTACAGTGATCACAGCATGGGAATCGTCTCTCACTCGTTCGTGTCTGTGTAGTGGTTTTAGCGTGGTGTCCCTCTTTCTTTCTTAATTTCCTTCCCTCTCTCTCTTTCATTATTCCTTCATTCTCTTCTTACAGGTTCCTTGTGAGTTTCATGGTCGACGCTCGGGGTGGGTCGATGAGAGGAAGTCGTCATGATGGTATGCGCATAATCGTTCCACCCAGGAAGTGTCCAGCACCAACACGAATCACCTGCCGCCTAGCAAAGCGCCACCGCCTGGCGTACCCACCCCCTATGGTGGAGGGGGAGGGTCTTGTGAGCAGACTGGTGGAGATGGGGCCATCCGGGGCACAGTTTTTGGGGTAAGAGTTCCTCCGAGGTGGCTCAAAATATCTAGTTTCACAGTAAAAGCAGATCAATCATCTCTAAGGGGACTTAAATCAGACTGAGTAATATCAGGGTTTCCATCTTAAATGCTCTCCCTCCATTAAATTCTCTTTAAATTAGTTCCGATTTCAATTTGCATGGTGCAGTTCTCCATCTTACTGTCCAGTTTTGTTGTGAATCCACTATCTGTTCACCCCTTTATTATCTTCACTTCTTTTTCAGGCCTGTGATAGTAGAAATTCCCCATTTCGGCTCTATGCGGGGAAAGGAGAGAGAGCTGATCGTTCTACGCAGCGATAATGGAGAGACCTGGAAAGAACATCATTATGACTGCAAAATAACAGAGCTCACCTCAATCCTCAATGGCATGGATGAGGGTAATGTGCAAACAGCTGATGACATAACTAAAACTACCTCATGGGGAGCTTTCATTTAGTTCTTTTATTTTTGATTTCATTTGTGATTACAGAGATGGACAGTCAAGCAGAGCTGGAGAAAAAACGGATCTGCCGCATCATCACGAAAGATTTCCCACAGTACTTTGCGGTGGTGTCACGCATCAAGCAAGAAAGTGATCACATGGGACCTGAGGGCGGAATCTTGAGTAGTGAGGCAGTTCCCATGGTGAAGGCTGCCTTTCCCCAGGGAGCGCTTACCAAGAAGATTCGTGTTGGACTACAGGTATAAAGGATTATCAAGATGGTTGTTGTCAAATTATATGTAGTCAAGCTTAATTTTTACTTTTACGTGGTTTCCAAGGTCATGGAAAAACGTCTCGGTTACAGATGTAACCCTCGTTCCCTGAGTAGGGAACGGAGACGTTACGTCAAGGAGTGACGGAGAA
>JAOTRC010000013.1:15136672-15154329 GCA_027497675.1 Cyprinella lutrensis
ACTCATTCCTTTATTATTGTCACCTGTGTTTTTTTCCTCTACAACCTCCCTGTGCAGTTTGCCAAATTGTTAATCACACATGGGCCACAAATAGAAACTATCTCGTACTTGAAGTCTACATTCAGACATTGACTTTGGCACATTTATATAAGATCAGATCACAAGCATCTTTTTAAAGGCCCCAATCACACACACAGTGTGTTGGATCACTTACTACTCTTTTATTTGAAAGATTTTCTGTATTCAGAGACTCTTCATTTCTGTTACCCCTTTCCCTTCCTCCCAACACCATATGCATGGACCTGGTTTGAACATGCATGTATATGGTCATGTAGCGTGAAGCAATCTCAGCATGATGCTTTGCCTCAAGAAGTGTAGGAAGGGCCATTCGAAACTGTTTTCCTGTTACACATGTACACACTTTTCTTACAGTTTTAATGAATGCTCTAGAGAATATTCCTAGTGGAACATAAAAACAAACTGTTCTCATCCATGACATTAATTCTGTTTTTTGAAAGGACAGGAAAGAGTTACTTCTAAACCAAATGCATGTTGTTATCAGCTGTATCCTGATGAAGCTGTTTTGATTTTAGTTTCTAAGAGTGTTATATATCAGCTGTTTTTTTACATATTGGACCACAGCGCATGCCTCAGCTAAAAGATTCAGCTGTCCTCTACCTCTCAAGCTGTCGATCTGCTTCCTCCTCCATCTATCCTTCTCTCCTCTCCTACCCTGCCCTGGAGCAAGGGATAAAAAGAGAGAGGGGAAAAAGAAGAGAAAGAAGGAGATCATCCTTCTCTCCGTTGTCGTCGTCTCCTGACAATCTCCTATGCCCCCCTCTGTCAGCTACAAAATGACAGGTCCTCTCCTCTCCCCCAGTACAATCCCTCATTACCCCCCCGACCCCCGTTCATTCTTCTCATTCAAAGTCATTGCCATATCTTTCTAACTTGCATGTTCTTTTTTTTTCTTTTTCTGTTGCCCCACACTCCCAATGCTCCATCCACAACAAATACAACTGTATCCTGATTTGGCCCAAGGCTCATCATCCAGTTCTCTCTTCCCATGTGCTCCTCTTAAGTCTTCCTTCTCTCTCTCTTCTCTCACTCCTTCTCTCGGATCTCCCATTTCCGCACGTAGAATTTGTCTCTCTCCCTCACCCTGCCATTGTCCTACCCCTGTGCATCCCGTTGCCTGTGTCTCGTCTCCTTCTCCCCACCGCCCACCCCATTACCCCCCTTGTGCTTGCTGTCACTGCCCCTGCGTGCCCCCAGGACCACCCCTCACCACTCCATCCCTCTGTCCTAACTCCTCTACTTGTGAGCTCTTCATCTGAAGAGACATAATTATCCTCATTTTTGTTTAGCCAGATTTTGAGTCCTCCTCATATTGAGTTGCAACACACATCTTGACAATGTCTATAGCCAGGTTTCCATCCAAGTTTTTTTTTCTTTGCGAAAATGGTTTAGCACTTACCTATATAGCTGACGGAAATGCCAGAAGTTTAAAATAGAATAGTAGAGCAGTAGTTTGCAAAATGAACAGCAGCTACATTAGTGATGATTGGTCGGGATTTATTCAATAAAGTAGTTTAAATTATACACACACTGTCACCGTTGTCCTCTGATAAGAGATTTCGTAATAATAGTTTCCTAATAATAATGGCCTATTATTTGTGAAAATGGTAAGTAGTAAACTGACGAATATCAGCTGTCTCATTACTTTCTACATTTTACAAATATTTGGGATGCGGAAGACTATATATTTGGCAATATATGTGAAATTATATATGAAAACAGCTCAGGGCAGTTTTTTTAGCGATACAGAAAAACCTAATTTTAGGGATGACATTATTACGCATTGGAAACAGACTGGAGACTAATTTAGCTAACTTTTTTTTTTTTACTTATATTCACTTTTTTCGATAGTGCAAAAGCTGGATGGAAACTTGGTTTATGAAATTAAGGCTATGCTTCTTTGCAGTATGCAGCATATATAATAGTGTACAACTAACACAAATAACACCCACTTTTTATTATTCTAGACTCTAATGCTAACTCTAATGCTGTACTTTTTTAAAGTCTAAGTTAACACACATAGCTCTTTTACTCTGGGAGATCACACGTACATATACACATAAATATTGTTCAAAAGTCTTTTATGCTCACCAAGGCTGCATGTATAAAAATACAGTAAAACTGTAATGTTGTAAAATATTATTAGAATTTAAAATATCCCTTTTTTATTTGAATATATTTTAAAATGTAATTCATTCCTGTGATGGCAAAGATTAATTTTCTGCATCGTTACTCCAGTCTGTAGTGTCACATGATCCTTCAGAAATCATTCTAAAATACTGATTTGCTACTCAAGAAACATTTCTTATTGTTATCAATGTTGTAAACAGTTTATTTTTGTGGAAACCATTAACACAGATAATATTTTTGTAGAAATTGTTCTTTGATGAATATAAAGTTTAAAATAACAGAATTGATTTGAAATAGAATTATTTTGTATAATTATTATGAATAACTTTACATAACTTTTGATCAATTTAATGCCCCCTTGGTGAACAAAAGTATTAATCAAAGAGATCAAAAAGAGACTTTTGAATGGTAGTGTATGTGCATTCACAAGCCCTCTGTTATTGGAAATTTGAATCGTTTCATTGTCATTGTGTATTAACTGTGTGTTTGTTGGCCTGTGTGTCTGCTGAAGCTCTGGGAAATTTTGTCTAAAACTGCATTTTCTCTTCAAGTTGGGCTTAGGTGGTTGTCTGTCTACGTTTAAATTAATAGTTCACCAAAAAATGAAAATTGTTGATATTTACTCCTCCTCATGTTGTTTCAATTCATCATCATATGACAAAAGAACAATTGTACAAAGACTCTAAAAAAAGTGAAACGAATACAGTTTCAAACCAACATGAGGTTGAGGAAATAATCAGAAAATAATTTTTGGTATAATTCTCCTTAATATATGTGTGTGTGTGCTTGTGTGATCGTAATTTTGTCCTGTCATGTCCATCCATCTGTGTATCATCTCACCCAGGTTTCCACAACATCCTGGCTCAACTGCAGTCAACTACCAACCCCTACCCCACCACACCCCCTATCTGCCCCTCTAGCTCTGATGATCTTGAAGCAATCTTAGATCTGCCCTTTGATCCTCCCCCTTATTGCCCCTCCTGGGGGCTAATGCAGGACAATGAGGACGAGTCTGTCAGGATCACCCCATCCAGACCCTGTGACCTGCCCCTGTCCAAACCTGTAAACCAGCCTCCCACTCTCTCTGAAATATCTGCAGAAATTTACACACACACACTCTCTCCTGCTCCTCAAACACACTCTCAGCTCCCTCCCGACAACCCCAAATGCACAACACAACCTGCAGATGTCACACGTGACCCTGACTCACACATTATCCCTGAGTTTTCTCCACTAGACCATGATGAACCTCCTCTAAACCCCTCGGTTTGCTCTGTACCACTTCAGTCTGTCCCAAAAACAGACCAACCCTCTCTGACCGAACATGACCACAATATACAGGGGAACCAGGAATCTCAACAAAGGGAACAGAGAGAAGGAAATGAGAAAAAAGAGTCTTTTCACTTCCAACAGAAATCGTCCCCTACGGTGGAACAGACTGACCTAACATACAAGGGAAAAGACGAGTGTAAGAGTCCCTCATCACCATTATTACCATCACCATTAGAAGAACCAAATGTTAACATGAAGGGACAGGAGGGAGTGACCCTGAAAGAGGTCAAAGATCAGGATTCGTCCCCTTTGCGACCCTGGGTAGAGGTCCTGAGGGAATCTGGCTCAGGAGAAGAGGAGGAGGAGGAAGCCGAGAAGAGACAGGAGCGATTGGAGGTGTCAGGAGGCCACGTCAGAGAGAGGGAGAGGGAAGTGAATGAGGAGATGACAAAAGAGAAAGTGAGAGAGGTAGTGAGAGGTGTTGAACAAATTGAGTCTGAGATGTGCTCGCTCTCCACAGGCTGGCTCACCGAGACATCGAACGTTAATGCGGAGCCGCCCACTTCAGGGCGGAGCCATGGGTCAGACTACATGGACAGACAGGACAACAGGTACTTCACTTTACACAGTTACTATTATGCTTACATAAACCCACATTTAAAAGGATTATACATTGAGAAATCAAATTTGAAACTTTGAGTTTGAAGTACTTTGACTAGTTTGACCGTCTATTGAGACTAAGGGTGTTTCCACACTTGGCTTATTTGGAGCGTTTGTTTCAGAACCTGGTGTGTTTTCTCCCTTAGTTCAGTTTGTTTAAGTATATTTGAAGCAATTGCACTCATATCTCCACCAAAACAATCGCTCCGAGATCGCCTGAACGAGGTGGTCTCGGCCCGATTGAAAATGAACTCTTGGGTGGTTTGGTTGAGGTGAGAAAGCAAGTAATGATCTAAGCGGTATCGTAATTCATAACGGGAAATGTGTTGTGTAAAATGCAGCAGTGTCTGATGTGAGTGAGCACACTAGGTATAACAGTTAAAATCCAAAGAGCGCCTTTTCATCATAAAATGTTGTGTAATTGCTTTTCTCTGTGCATTACAAGAATTCTGTCCCAACATCTGTTATAGTCTCGTGTAGCGAACTTGTCAATCCATCTTGATGGATGACGCAGTGGAAACTCTGGTTTTGTTTTTAATTAATTCTTAACCAGTATCTTTTCAAGTTTTTTGTCCCTAACTTGCTACATTTTTACATTTCAACCCTCTTGCAGTCCGGAGAACTCCAGCGACTCTATGACATCATCATCCAGAGGTGATTCAGGCAAACCTCGACAGAATGGTGAGCACTCCAATGCCGTGCCCCGCAGCTCAGTGTCTCAGGAAACAGCCAGTGGTGTGAAGACAGGGGCGGGCAAACAAGAAGGAGCTCTGATCGCTGAGCACAAAGTCCAGGTAACCATATAATAGCTGCCATATAATAGTAACCATATAATAGCTGCCAGTTTAAGACTCTGCTGCTCCCTTTGCCTCAGCTTTGATAACTGTTATGAACTGACTCTTAACTTTGTTACAGTGGAATGAGATACAAATTCATGTTAAATGAATGTGTGAAATCCTTCACATCCTAATACAGAAAAAAGAATGCACGGGTGGCAATTTAGACGAATTAAATGAGAGGGCTGAAATCACACAAATACAGCACATATTAAGATGTATTTTATATGCATCCATTAGCAGCGCTGCTCAACAGAGACTGGGCTGGATGAAGAGCGTACCGTCACCACCAAAGTGTTTCGTAGACGTCTCATTCTTAAGGTATCCTCAAACTGCAGGACGGTCGGTTTAAGATTCGATTTTGGTCAGAGTCAGATTTCGGTGTAGCTGGTGGAGTGGATCTGATTTGTCCAGTTAGAAACTCAGTGTTATCTGATATTTGATCGCATGTTTATTTTTACATCACTTGATTCTTGCTGTGTGTTGTTTGTGTCTTTGAGCTTACAGGTGCTTGGTTTGGGTTTACATCTTTTTGCTTGTGTGATATATGCACATACAAGAGTGTATTTCTGTGAATGCTTTGTGTGATTGTGGTGATGCTGGGCATGAAGGTTTGTTGAAGTTCCAGCTTTGCTTGCAGGGTCACATGGTTGTGGGTGTGTGGAAACATACTTTTAGGTGTGGTGTGCCGCTTTTGAAGGTGTCCTGGGTTATGTGTCTGCATATTGAATTAAGCGCTATCTTGCTTTAGGGAGAGGAGGCGCAGAACATACCTGGCGAGTCAGTTTCAGAGGAACAGTTTATTGATGAAGATGGAAACATCATCACCAGAAAAGTATCTCCATTGTTCCCTTTGTTTATCTTTTTCTCCTACTTTCTTATCCATTTCTAATTTAGCGGCATGTTTTACTCCCTTAGGTTGCTTGTAGTTTTTTAGCTTTACCTCTTCAGAGCTGATTTAGAGGCAGTGAGACAAAGATGAAATTCTAAAAGACATACATTATACATTTTTCTTGCAGCTCACTCCTCAATAACCTTAACCGACCCTTTCCTGTTTTTCCTCACATTCTTTTAGTTATCCATGCCAAGTATTTATGATGACTTCTGACCTTTAATACCCATCCATAGGTCATTCGAAAGGTGATTTGCCGTGTGGACACTCCCACTCCTGAAAACCAGGGCTTGGGGAGTGGCATGGGATCACAGGGAGAGCCTGCCACCCTGGTCCCTGACATCCACACCCACCTCGCTGCACATGCTGAGGTTTGCACAGTCTGTGTGGAGTTTTTCTCTTTCCGGACACTTGCATATTGATATTATGATACATTTAAAATCTCTTTTGGGAAAATAGATCAAATTTCTTAGCCAATAAAATGCTCAGCATGATAATCTCCCACTCCTTAATATCATCGTTCATATCACTGTCCATCTTTGAAAAGAGATACAGTCATGTGAAAGAAAGCACACCCACTTTTCTGTTTTCACCTATCAGGACATAATTAGCGTCTGGTCTAGAGCATTCAAGTATGCGTTAATACAATGCCAGGGAGGAAAGACATCAGCAATGATCTAAAAAAAAAAAAAGAAATTGTAGTTGCCATCAATCTGGGAAGGATATAAAGCCTTTTCCAGACAATTTGAAGTCCATCATTCTGGAAACATTCAAGACAGTTGCCAATCTTTCCAGGAGTGGATGTCCTGGCAAATTCACCCACCAAAAAATTAGTTAAATCTATTAAAAGTTAAATCTAACACTCTACAGGCCTCAGTTTGCATGTTAAATGTTAAAGTTCATGGCAGTACAATTGGAAAAAAATACAGGACAAGTATGGCAAGTATGGCTCTAGAAAGAACATGGCAGCTCGGCAAGTTGCATCTGAACAAACCACAAGACTTCTGGAACAATGTCCTTTGGACAAATGAGACCAAAGTGAAGATGCTTGGCCACAATTCAATTTCTGTGGCAGAAATGCCCACCCCCATGAATTGAAACAATGTTGTATAGAAGAGTGGGCCAAACTCCTCCACAAAGATGAGAGACTGAAAAAGTCATAGTCATACAGATTTCCTCATGTTATTGCTGCTAAAGGTGGCTCTTCAGGCTATTAAAACATACGTTTTTTCCACACAGTGCTTCTCCATTTTGCTTCTCCATGACACAGTGTAATATCATGTCATGTGTTGTTGTTCATCTGAGGCTGTATTTACCCATTTTTAAGAGCTGCTAACGATCAGATATTTTTTTTATCTGTCCTGATGGTAAAACCAAAAATTCAAAGAGGGTGTACTTTCTTTTTCACATGACTATATGCCCTATTTCATGAAATAGGAAATTCATTAACACAGTGAAGAAAACTACCCGAGAAGCATTTTATACACTTCAAATGTGTGTTGTCAGTAAGATTTTTTAAAATGTTTTTGACAAGTCTCTTATGCTCACCAAGGTTGAATTTACAGTAAAAATACTAATATTGTGTAGTATTATTATAATTTAAAAATAATTTCAGTGTCACATGATTATTCAGAAATCATTCTAATATGCTGATTTGATGCTGAAGAAATATTTATTATTGTTATTGTTATTATCAATGTTGAAGCAGTTAAATGTACAATATTTTTGTGGAAACTGACATTTTTTTCAGGATTAGTAAGTAAAAAAAAGAAATTAGTAAGTAGTAATAATAAGTTCAAAAGTATAGCATTTTTTAGAATTTTACATTATAAATATCTTTACTGTCACTTTTGATCAATTTAATGAATCCTTGCAGGGTAACAGTATTAAAAAATTATTTATTTCAAAGAAAAGAAAAACTTACTGACCCCAAAACTTTTGAATAGTTGTGTATGTGCTGTAATAATAAAACAATAATGAATGCACATGAGGTTTTTGGTAAGATAGTGGCTTAGTAGACAGTTTTGGATGCCAGAAATCCTCATTTTATCCACACAGACTGAAGACCAGAAGTATTAACCAAAAGTGTTTGCTGTGAATGTGTGGGGGTTTGAGGTTTATTGAGATTTTTTTCTATTCACACCGAAACTGATGTCTCTTCAACTATAACTCTTCAAACCTCAAACTTGTCTTGGCTTTCTTTTCCTTCCCTTCTAACCTTTTTTCTCCTTCCTTCCAGCTCTATTCACTATGGCTTTCCTACAGGAACAAATAACATGAACATGAACTGATCTATTTAATATTAACTTCCTGTTAACTGTTATCAAATTATGGTGTCTGGCTATTTTCAGGTTGACTGTATTGATTCTGAACTTTAATTTATTCCTAAAAGATTTGTTGAAGCAATTATCCATCTCTTTGATACAGATTGTTCTCTATGTTTATATGTAAACAGGGAGACGTTTCCAAGGCGAGGAAGAAGGAAGAAAAGCGTTCAGAGAGAAAACATCATTCTTAGTGACTTCACCACTATAGACAGGTACAGCACTTCAAATAGCTCTGTTTGGTATTGTTTTTATTTATATTGTTAATTATTCTCTTTTCCTCATGTACTACACAGGGGTGGACTTAGTGATGTGGGGCCCTAAGCAAAGTCAGTTATGGGGCCCCAACACACCAGCTAGTATTTATTCTTTTACTTTATAACCCTTATTTACCCCTTCATAACTTGTGTTTGGGATTGTGAAAATTCAGTAATTACTTAGTCAACCTGATCTTGTTCTAAAGCCATATTACTTTATTTTTTTTGGATTACAAAAGAATAAATTACACAAAAAAATCATACTTGCACTTGTCCATTTAATAGCAGTGAATGTGGCCTTCTACAATCTTATGCAAACAATTATCCCATGCAACTCACTCTGAATTCCAAGTGTTCTAACGGCTTATTGGTAGGGTTTGGTGAAACACAAACCGAAAATGTAATGTGTTATAAGTTTCAATATAATCAATGAAGCTCTCTACACTGCATTCTAAATCTCAATATGTTGTTTATTATAATGAGAGACTTCAAGAGCGTTTAGAACTCAGCATTGAGCAACAACAAAAACTGCCGTTTTGAGTGGGGAGTGGATTCTGACTAACTTAAACACCACTCTTTTGTCATTGCATTCAGAAATCATTAGACATGACTGTGATTGGCTACATTGCGCAATTCTGCAAAAACACATTGTGAAAAGAAACTTGACGCTCTCCAGAGCGCAAACATGCACTTGAGCATTTGCCAAATCTGTTTCGCCAAATCAGATGATTCCCTGGGGCCCTAAGCACCCGCTTACCTTGCTTATTGGTTAAGTCTGCACCTGGTACTACTGTTCAAAGGTTTGGGGTATGTAAGATATTTTTTTCTGAAGGATCATGTGACACTAATGACTGGCATAATAGCTGCTGAAAATTCATCTTTGCATGACAGGAATAAATTATATTTTAAAATATATTAAAATAGAAAACAGTTATTGACTCATATAATATTTCTCAGTTTTGGGGAGCATGAGACTTTTCAAAAACATGAAAAGTCTTAGTAACCTTAAAGGGATACTCCACTTTTTTGGAAATAGGCTCCTTTTACAACTCCCCCAGAGTTAAACAGTTGTGTTTTACCGTTTTCGAATCAATTCAGCCGATTTTCCTGATATTTAGAAGAATATCTGTAACCAGATCGTTTCTGGTCTCATTGACTTCCATATATATTTTTTCCTACTATGGAAGTCAATGAGACCAGAAACTGTCTGGTTACAGATATAAATATCAGAAAATTGGCTGAATTGATTTGAAAACGGTAAAACTCAACTGTTTAACTCTGAGGGAAGTGTAAAATGAGCCTATTTCCAAAAAAGTGGAGTATCCCTTTAAACTTTGTATGTCAAATCATTCCCTATGTAACATTACATTACAATCAGAGGTCAATTTTTTAGATAACTTTTATTCTTTTATGGTCTGTTTTGTGTCTCTCAAGGCTCGCAGGTATATGTTTGATCTGTTTCCTGAGCGGCAGGGCCACAAAAGATGAAAAGGGACATTTGGCCTGAAAAAACGTCTATGGCTTCCACTCTGAAACGCATGGTCTTCAAAGAGACAGAACTTTGGCCTATTCGCTTGCGCATGAGCATGCATCACTGCTGACACACTTCCTGTTCCAAGGGGGTCTCGATCAATTCTACTTCCTGAGATGGGTCCTGGCGAATTCTACTTCCTCTCTCTGTTGGGTCCTATATAATTCTACTTCCTGTTTCTGGGGGACCTACGAGATAACACTTCATTTTTCTTGCTGGTTAATACCTATGCTGACCTGGACCATCAGGAAATCAGAAACTGTTTTTGTGTGCCATGAATATCAGATGCGTAAGTGAAGGGGTATATTCAAAATAGCCCTTAAACTTCAAACCGTATACTCACACAAATTTCCCTGTGACCAAAGATGGCACAAAAGCTCTTTTTCGTGTTTTAGGGGAAAAAAACAATAGATGCTGTTGAACCACACCTTACATTCGCCTTACACATTACCGTGGACCCATGACATCAGGAGGAGGATCCCTGTTTTAACTTTTTTTTTTTTTTAATTTATAAAACAAAGTAAATTATGTGGTTGACTTTTCTGTACATAAATCACATTATGTAAAAATCAAATCAAATTTAGTAGTTAGGTTTTGGCGAGAGCACCGCAAACATACACTTTATAAGTGCTTTCGACGTTTTAAAGACAGTGAAACTTCACATGCTCTTGTATAATTGATTATTATAGCAGGTATGTTTGTATATGAGAAAAGTTGGTTCGGTTTTCAGGGGACATTTCCTTAAAATCCTCTGTGAATTTCAACTATTCCCAAAATGGGAATTTATCAAATTCTGTGAAGAAGTCATACAGAGGACTAATATTTTGATGCATGCAGTTCACCTTATTTTAAGAACCTTTTTTCTAAGTTTGCAAAACACTGTATTTAAAAAGACTAATAAGAAAAGACTTTTTTTTCCTTGTGTACACATACAACTCTAACATGTCTCGACTTTTATATTCCAAAATGTCACCCTACAGGTGTCCATCGTGTAGAAACGGTTAAGTGTGAAAAGCTCTAAACAGATTGCTTCCTTAGGAGTTCAGTGTAGTGTCCGTTATCATTTGTATGGAAGAGAGTGTCTGCTGATATTAGCCTGAGCGCTGCAAGTATGAGGTGTTCAGAATGTAAAATGCTAGTTTTCAGCATCTCTGTTGAACTATCACTGTATCATGTGTATTGGCTGTACAATGTAGAGGTCTCTCTTTGTCTTAAGGCTGTTTGTAATCATGATAGGAATGTCTACATTTTTTCTTTTCATTTTGATTGCTGAGGTTTTGAAGTAACATTTTGGCAATTTGTTTCAGGTTAGGTGAATATTTAACTTTTCATCTGAGTCACCCTTACATGTATGGGAAGTCTTTAGACCTTTATTACTTGTAGATTTAATAGTTTATGTATTACGAATGACACACACTTGGATGGTCATTATAATTTAAAGTATTACAAGAAATCTTTTCCAATTTTGAAAACGTGTGATATATTTTAGACCAGAGAGTCAATGTGTTGCAGTGCTCTGCATCGGTTTTAATAATACTGAATTTTTCTTTAGCTATTACTTTTTGTTTGTTTGTTTGTTTGCTTTGTTTTCCTCCAATAGAGCTCAAGTCTTTTTAGCTTGTGGTGTGTATGGTGTGAAATATCCTTAAGTGTGCTGAACTTGGCTATGGAAATGAGATCTGAAAGACTTTATAAGGAAACTAGGTCATGATGGGGTGTGGTTCTGCTTCCCTGTTATATGTCAATCAAACTGTGGGAGGGGCCTGGCATGGTCCAGTGGTTGATTTTGTTTAATATAATATGTTTTCACCTAAGCAACATTTTTGATGTACAATTCTTACAACGAGTGAAGCCATTTAAATGTAACTATAATAGCACTTTGGTTATTAGAGGTCTTCTCTTTTAGAAACTAGCAGCTATGATGCCACCATAATGTTTCAAATGTCTTACAAAAATCTGATTTAAAAATAAACGCTTTGATTTTACAAACCTACTGCATTCTTTTTTATTTACTATTACAATCTTTTTCAATCTATGTATTTTGTGCACCACATCGTAGTAGATGTATTATTATGCATGTAATGTGTATCTATGTAATGACATTATGATTAATGTCTGCAGAGATATGATGCACTCTTTATGTAACTGAATATAACTGGATTTATATCTCTAGTTTTGACAGAGTATATGCCCTGATGATGACTATGTCTGATTAGTTTTCTATTTTGAAGTAGGCCACTGTCCTTGGAAATGTGAGGAGTGAAACAAAGGTTTTGAATTTCTCATGTTGTACCTTAAACAGATGCTAACTTCTCTTTAATCTTTGCTCCATAATCATTACTGAAATCAGAACCACGAAAACAGCTTGCAGAGCAAAACAATCAGGATGTATCAACTAACATTTTGTCACAAAATATAATTGAACTAAATGTTTTGGCCCCTGTCTAATAACACAGTACAATTGGTAATGATCACACCTTTCCACTCTATAGAAATATTACATCCCTAAGGGTGAACTAGTAAACTGAAGACTGGCATGGTAAGTAAAAGTCAAACAAGTTTATTTGGTTTGTTTTTTCTCTCCAGTGTGGTAGAAAATAGTGTTACCAGGCGCCAACGTGCAGAACAAGCTGTGACTTGGTGTATTTGAACACTTACTAATGAAGGTCACTTTATGGAAAGGAACACTTACTAATGAAGGTCACTTGTGTTTTTTAACAAAACAAGTAGACATGACTACTATATCTTTGAAAAACCAAAAAGCTTCACTTTTTTCTGTAGTTAAAATTACTAGTTTAAAATGTTTTGGTTATAAGTGTGCTGGATATGCATAAATGTTGTTCTGTTTTATATTTTGCTATTTACAACAATGACATTTATTTTTGAGAGTCAGCTTATTTTTCTGGGTCACTATAACAGATTTTTATATAAACTTTACAATATACAGTGGAGACACGAATAAAAACACTTTTAAATACAGATGTGGACTAGCAAAACAGTGAAGACGTCATAAAAAATACAATGTAAATATTTAGCTGTAACTGACCATGTAAATCTTTTAAATAATTAGACACCATAAAATTAAGGACTTTTTATTAAATTCTATTAAGGTGGTGTGATTTGTGCATTAAATAAGTCATGCCCATCAGTTGAGAAAATGGAGGAAAACAATGAGAATTGTGTTGTCATTCATAAAGAAGATGATCAAATAATCGTTCTAGAAGCTGCATGCGCGCATATTTGAGTGTTTAATAAAATGGTTGAGTGAATGATTCAAAGATTCATTCAGAATGGATTGAAAAAACTGGAGTCACTGGGATGAAAAAAGAACAACAACCAAAAACACACTGTCCTCTCCACCACATGACGGCGCCACCCTCCCCATTCGCCTGCACTTTCAGCACGCCCAGTCATTTCTCTTGGACCGTTCCCTCTCCAGTCTAGTAGCCACACTTGCTCCATCCCTTTTTCTCCCTGGCCCCTGAAACACACTTCCTCTCCATTGAAATCCGTCGCGAGCACTGGGTAACGAGCGCGCGACACCATGGCGGACAGCGCGAGCGAGAGCGACACGGACGGCGCGGGCAGCAGCAGCAGCTCCGCCACCCCGCAGTCCTCCTGCACCTCGGCGGCCGTCTCCAACACCACTACGACCACAACGAACACCGCCACCAAAGCACAGGGCGTCGTGATCTCGCAGTCCCGACTGGAGGAGCTGACAAACCGACTCGCGTCACTGCAGCAGGAGAACAAAGTGCTGAAGATCGAGCTCGAGACGTTCAAGTTGAAGTGCAAAGCGCTGCAGGAGGAGAACCGCGACCTGCGCAAAGCTAGCGTCACCATCGTGAGTCAGCCCGTGTTTTTATCACTTTAATCTCCGCAGCACACCTGACAACACTATCACGGCATGCAAAGACGCCCGAGCCACGTTATACACCACACTGGGGTGCCAAGTTCAATTGTTTGTGGGAAAATAGAGGTCGCTAAACCTGCTAGCCTTCGAGCTAACTGAAAATATCCAACAAAAGCCAGATGGCACGTGAGTAGTTTCAGTGAAAATGCAGCGTTATATGACAGGCCAGCTTCTTAAATATAGTTTTGATTTCAACATGTACTGTTAGCCTACAATGTATCTATCTTTATGTATGTTTTTCGTCTTAATGTTATTTTTAATCGTTAGTAGTACTCCGCAGGTGTGTGCAACTTATACTGACCACATAAGGCGTTTACTGATTTACCACAGGCTTAATCATCGTCATCATACTTCTAATGTAGAACGTGTTTTTGCACGTCTGATACTTTGTGTTGAGCGAATGAGGTTGTCATCAGGACTTCATATTCGAGGCCTGTGTCAGGGTGGAAGTTGGCACTCTAAATATTTGGCTCTAATGCGTCAACATCCTGAATGTGAATCAGACCATCTGCATTTTAGACAATGAGCCAAAACTCGTGTCACTATAGAAACACTGATACTTTATCCAGTGCGTTTGCATTCATGGTAATTGTAATGGTGGAAATTGATAGTGGAATGTGTTTAAAATGCATTTCTGAATAATTCTGCTGGATTTATTGTGTAGAGTATTACATGTCTCATTGTCAACAATAATCGTCTGAATACCTATTTCCTTTGTAATCAGTAATTGTGAACTAAAATATTGTAAATCATAGCTTTGAAATCATGTTTCAAGATTAAATATTAATTACTTGGTTACAGAAGTATGTGTAGTAATATAATGTTGAATATTTTTCCGAGAGAAATCTTTAAGAATAATTGCCTTTTTCAAATGCATGACTGTTATGTTTTTTTTCTGCAGCAAGCGCGGGCAGAACAAGAGGAGGAGTTCATCTCCAACACTTTATTTAAGAAGATTCAGGCTCTGCAGAAAGAGAAGGAGACGCTCGCTGTCAACTATGAGAAAGAAGAGGAGTTCCTCACCAATGACTTGTCCCGGAAGCTCATGCAGGTGAGAAACTCTAGAAGGAAAGAGCCCATCAGTGGCGCTCGAGGTCAGGGGTGGGAAATTTGATCGCTTGCCCTTAGAATCATTCCTAAAGGGTAAATTTCACATTGAGATACTGTTAGACATCTATTTCAAAGTTATTGTTCAGCGGCAACCAAAATAAGCTGCTGAACAATAGCTGATTAAATCGTGTGAGAGATTGTTTTGGTGTTGTGGCCATTAGTCAGACTGAATCTGACTCTTCTTAGCTGAGACCAGATGACATTGTTGGTGCACAGTATGGGTTTTAGTAGGCTAGGTGTGTTGTGTTCTGTGGAGGAGTAAAGATATGGATGGAATTAGTGTGCATAGTTAGTGTGATTCATTAATATTTACACTACTGTTCAAAAGGTGGTAACTTAAGATTTTGTAATGTTTTTGAAAGTCTCTTATGCTCACCAAGGCTGATGTTGTAATAAAAAATACAACAAAACACTCAAATTTGAAATAGCTGCTTTCCTTGTTTTTATACATATTTTAAAATGTGTCTTCTTTAAATTTTAACTTAAAGTCCACATCATCGGAACGCATCTTCTCAAAGGCCAGTGTGCCGGCGTCATTGTAGCAAGCTCACTTGTCCCGACAATGTGGACATTAGAAAGTAACTAGTATTCCTGTCTCATAATATGAAGACGATGGATATCAGTGGTTTGCCATATTGTAGTGTTTCAGTTTACTGGTACAAATTTATTTTTACTTATTCATTTTTATATAATGTTTATTTATTTAGTTTTCTGTTCAGACTTCAGAGTTTTCATTTTGTTCATTGGCCTGATTATGTTCGCACTGATATTTCTCTTTTAAGGTTTTCAGTTTGCTGTATATTTATGTTATTTATATCATTTATATTTAAGACCTACAAAAAAAATTGTACATTTTTTTAAGATAAAGCTGTTATTTATAGGAAACTTTTGTTTGCGTTCTAATCTCAGACAAATTCATGCAATGTTTGCAGCAAGCCTTTTGCTATAGAATGCTGGAACATTTCATTTATATTTTGAATAATCTTTATTATGGTTGAGTATTTCTCCCCCGACTGATCGACTGATGCCTTAAATGAACGACTAACTGACGACCTGAATCTTTAGTTAGGGACTGCCCTAGTATATTTGCAACTCTAGCAACTATGCATGAGCGTTCAAAATAGTTACCATGAACAACGGGTTGTCATGGTAAGGACATCAGGGTAAAATGTGACAACATAACATTACTGCTTTGCATCACAGGCTTTGCCCATCATGTTTTGATTCAGGACTGATGCATTTTTTTCCTCTTATATGCTCTTTTGTTTTCAGCTTCAGCATGAAAAGGCAGAGTTGGAGCAGCATTTGGAGCAGGAACAGGAGTTTCAGGTCAATAAACTGATGAAGAAGATCAAAAAACTGGAGAACGATACCATCACCAAACAGCTCACTCTAGAGCAGGTACCTTCTTCTGACAACTTGCTGTAGAACAAGATCGTCCCCTAAATCACTTATTCTTGACTGGCCACCATCTATTGCACAGACAATTTTTTAATTGGTCTAAACCAGTTGTGCTTTCAAAACAGAACAGGGCCTTCCAGTAACCTAGTATTTTTATTTGTTAGCTTAGGCATCTGCCAGTACCTGGCTCTGGATTAGAACATGCTTTTCAGGAGCAAATACATCATTTGTACTTTCGGAATGTCAACATTTTTCCTTAAAGGGATACTCCACTGTTTTTTCATATTAAACTTTTATTCCCTTAACTAAGAGGAGTTGATGCATACCTCTCTCGTCTAATCGCTCTGGCACGCGAGACAGTTTGATAGCACTTAACACCTCCATGTTTTCCCTATTTAAATACAGTTACACGAGTAGTGTCACTCGACCAAGTCAAGTAGTCATCTTGTCTTAGTTAAAGGAATAACATAGTTTAATATGAACAGATTAAAAAGCCGTGGAGTATCCCTTAATGACCATGTATTGTTAAAATGCCATATTGCTTTATTAATTCCATCTAATGTGTGCAGCTCCGGCGTGAGAAGATTGATCTGGAAAACACCCTTGAGCAGGAGCAGGAGGCACTGGTCAACCGGCTTTGGAAGCGCATGGACAAACTCGAGGCAGAGAAAAGGTAATGTGGTCTTTTTTTTTTTCTTGGTGTTTTTTACATCAGTAAAAACACAAAACTTTGTATGTGTCTAACCACACTTCATTTCACAATTTTACCTCTTCATTCTGATTGGCAGGATTCTGCAGGAGAAGCTTGACCAGCCAGTGTCAGCCCCTCCGTCTCCACGTGAAGTTTCCATGGAGATTGACTCTCCCGAGAACATGATGCGGCACATCCGCTTCCTGAAGAGTGAAGTGGAGAGGCTGAAGCGAAGCCTCCGCACTACAGAACTACAGCGTGAGTCCTTGTCTCAGTACGCACTCCTGCACCAACACAGTCTTTCTGCCGTCATACTCGACCAGAGGAAAACAAATTGCACTGCAAATCTGGATGCATTAGCTCATGGTATTCATACTAAATAGAATTCCATATTAGGATAAGTAAGTCCCAATATAGTACAATGGAAATAGTGCACTAAAAGATACCCAGAGGGTATACTATTTCCAATGTGTTTTTGAAGTATGTCTTTGCATGGATTTTCGATATAAATATATATCATATAAGAAATGTTGTATTACCAGATTGATGTTTCCATGTAAAT